>OY757010.1:208199287-208304931 GCA_963580285.1 Lucinisca nassula | reverse complement strand
TTTTTATTATTGATTTCCAGTCTAAACATGGCTTGTGGGTGCCCGTTAGAACAATCTTATTGAGGCGACTATAATTACTATCCCCGATGCTCGTTAGAACCGTTTCATAGGCGATTCTAATGAGCACCCACAATCTATGTATTCCCCCATAAACCCATATTTTTATGTTTAAAAGGGGCGTTCAAAGACAGTTAAGGGGATTGGATATACCTGTAGGGGGAGTTTGTTTGTTTGATTTGCGGTTTAGCGTCCCCGTAAACACTGTAAATGACATTTTGGAGACGTTGCTTTCAATTTTGTGGGACTTTTACCCGACATTGAGATGAAATGACATCTCAAGCCCTGTCGCCCAATGAAACCAGAATAGACTTTTTTGTCATATTTTCTACGACGTCAGAACATTCAATATGATATCAGAATAGCCAACGGGCTTACGTGGCCTACTTTTTTAAGGGCTTCAACATTAGTTGTTTCACCCCAGCCTGTGCGAGCCTCACTGAGTTAAATAGGAAACACCAATCTCACTTTTATATGGAAGTTTAATAATGTTTTCATACAAACTGTCGTAGAACACTTTCTAAAGATTAAGTGTTTTTGTTTCGTTTGAGGTTTAGCGTCTCCGTCATCACTGAATAGGTCATTTTGGCGACGTTGCTTCCAATTTTGTGGGACTTTTACCAGACATTTGCGATGAAATGACATCTCAAGTCCTGTCGCCCAATGAAACCAATAGGGTTTATAGGCACGGACGGTCCGCCTTGCACCGTTTTGCCTGGGCAGGCTTAAATCCTCTAAATGGTTTATCAGTACTCGTGGGGTCGGTTTCAGATCTGCGTGGAAACATCATGCAGCCGATCTATTTCTTCAAGCCCCGATGGGCGGGGGCCGATCAAGTGACGACACGGAAGTCCTTAAAAGGGCAAAGATACAGTGTGTACACACTCTTCTGTAACTGGCACAATTAAGTTTTACCAGGACACCCGAGCCTCCTGGGGAATGTTTTCCAAAGAAAATCCTCTTACGATAATTACAAGCGGGCAAACGGCCACATAGTGATCAGAAGAGGCGATGCAACGTCAGCCTTAAAGTCTCCCTCGGGGACTTCAGCATATCAACAAGGCATGTAAACGTATTGCACAGCCCAGCCTAGGTACCGATGCCTCTAAAATATAGGGTAAAAAGAACATAGAGAGAGAGAGAGAGAGAGAGAGAGAGAGAGAGAGAGAGAGAGAGAGAAAGAGAGAGAGAGAGAGGTGTAAAATTCTCAAAAGGCTTGACTTGTTCGAATGCTTAGCTTCAACCTTGACCATTGTTTCAGCACATTCTTAAGAATCACATCAAAGAGTATATGTTTGGAAAGATTTGTACCCTGTTTAACCCATTTCAGACTGGAAAGCCCTAAACCGGTACCGTGGCAAACAGTGCTGGCCCAGATCAGACGCCGCAGAACGCGGCGTCTGATCAGGGCCTACACTGTTTCCAAGTAAACTTTGATGAAAGCACAACCTGTCACCCCTAAATTTTGAAATGAACTCCTGCTGTATTTAAGGAGGAAG
This sequence comes from Lucinisca nassula, assembly GCA_963580285.1. Lineage (NCBI taxonomy): Eukaryota > Metazoa > Mollusca > Bivalvia > Lucinida > Lucinidae > Lucinisca > Lucinisca nassula. The sequence continues at coordinate 208,303,375 of OY757010.1, read as the reverse complement.
ATTCCATTTGGTACAAAACAGGGTTAATAGGTTAGAGAGCCTTCTCGTAGCTATCACCCTGTGTTAAGGCTGGCTAATCGGAGCTGAAAAGATAATCGATTATCAGTAATGACATTGCGATCGATAATCGATTAGTTTTTTTCTCATAATTTTACCTGTCTGAGCATGTCTCCCACCATATGTTGTACTTTACTATATGTATATTTGAACAGACAGGCCTGAGCAAACAGTGTAGATCCAGATGAGACGCCACAGAATGCGGCGTCTCATCAGGGTCTGTACTGTTTGCCACTCATCCAGCTATTTTAGGCATAACTTTGGTTAGTAAATTGTACCTGTCAGGAAATCGATTACAAGCAAATCAGAAATGATAATCATTTTTCTGGAATTTATCGATCGATTAATCGATTATACGATTAATCGTGTCAGCCTTACCCTGTGTCACTCGCGTGCGTGCCATGTAACTTGCTTTCCGCTATTGATGTTTCCATTCGGTCTGCTGTTTCATATTTGTGTTTCCTTTCCCTTTGGTGTCGCTGTGGGTTGATTGTGTCGATTCCTGATCGTTGCCTCCACTTCTATTTTGACCATGTTTAGTCAATAAATCGAATGTGGGAATGAAAATTTGTTCGAGATAGGGGTAATTCGAATTAAAGAGGTTTGATCATAGCGAATATTCATGAGGTATAACGGGGATCATTGTAGGATATCATAACATCTATAACTTCAAGGCGTGGTGTTACTAGGACAGTCAGGAAAAATCCAAGTATACAGTCGAACTTCAATGGCTCGAACACCTTTTGGACCTCGAAAATCTGTTCCACCAGACAGGGGTAGTTCGAGCTACTGTGGTTACTGTCAGGAGGCATAACCAGATACTTTTCGTCATTATTTCGGTGTTCTATAATGAAAATGTATGCTGTGTGTACTTATTAGAATCGCCTCATGGAGGCGATTCTAATCAGTACACACAGCATACATTTGCAAGATAAAAGACTAAAATCTTCTTAATTATCCTCCACTATTACTTATGTAGAGGATTTCGCTAGGGGCTCAAGAACGGGTTCGACACATCCATGGTAAACAAGCCTTCGGTGTTCGAGCCATCGAAGTTCTGCTGTATATGGTTATCTTGTGTTCTCGGATGAGGTTCCTAGGTACACAAAAGCGAGTTGCAACTAACCAGTTGAGCGAGTTTGAATTAAGGGGAATGGGAATATCTGGCAGTATTCGCGACCATTTTTCAACGGGAGACAATTTTCGGGACTTCCTGTTGGCTTTTTCTACAAGCCATTTCCCACGGAAAAAGGGTCTACTCTGAAAAAAAAAAATACTCCTCAGAAGCAAATTATCTCCAGGACCTTCAAAAGTTGACCCCTATTGACATGGGAGAAAAAATACTTTTGCAGGAGTTGCCTCTCCTGAAGGTGTGCCCATTCCATTAAGCCCTTAAGCAAGGTAAACTAGTCATAAGTGTTCGAGTTATTGAGGTTTCATTGTAGCATGGCTCACTTGGAGCAACACAAATTCTTGTTAGGTGTAGCATGATCAAATATCATGACTCCTTTGGAGGAACACAAACTCTTGTTAGATGTAGTATAATCAAAAATCTTGACTCCTTTGGAGGAACACAAACTCTTGTTAGGTGTAGTATGATCAAATATCATGGCTCACTTGGAGGAACACAAACTCTTGTAAGGTGTAGTATGATCAAATATCATGATTCCTTTGGAGGAACACAAACTCTTGTTAGGTGTAGTATGATCAAATATCATGACTCCTTTGGAGGAACACAAACTTTTGTTAGGTGTAGTATGATCAAATATCATGACTCCTTTGGAGGAACACAAACTCTTGTTAGGTGTAGTATGATCAAATATCATGATTCCTTTGGAGGAACACAAACTTTTGTTAGGTGTAGTATGATCAAATATCATGACTCCTTTGGAGGAGCACAAACTCTTGTTAGGTGTAGTATGATCAAATATTATGATTCACTTGGAGGAATACAAACTCTACTTAGGCAGGCAAATTGCATTTAAGGGAAACGGGCAGTTGCGAAACATATTGCTGGCCACTGTTATGAAAGATTAGGGAAAACCATACACAAAGCACTAAGGGTTTCATTCTAAACACAACATGTTTTAAAACGTAAGGAAAAGTCACTGCTATGGTTTGTCCCGTTTCTCACCAATGGGACAAGTATATCCCTTTGCATAACGGTGCGTGAATGTCTCAAATTGCTGCCTCAATATGTAAATCAATTTCTAACACATGAGAACATGTACATTGCACTTGAACTATTTTCCCCAAAAACTGTCCCGATCATATATAATATATATTCTATTAGTCCATCCGTTGAATACATTAGAGTGGTTTATTCAATAAGACAAATACTAGTGGTCCAGTAGTAGATATCCAAGAAAAAACACTGTTCTCTATATAAAATAGGAAGCCCCGCCCATCGGGGCTTGAAGGAATTGATGGGCTGCATGATGCTTCCACGCAGAGCTGAAACCGACCGCATACGAGTACTGGTAAACCGCTTAGAGGATCTAAGCCTGCCAAGGCAAAGCAGTGCGAGTCGGACCGTGCAAGTCGGTCCGTCCATGTTTATAAACCATATCGGTTTCATTGGGCGACAGGGCTTGGGATGTCTTTTCAGCTTTCAGTTGTCTCTCCTGAAGGTGTGCCCATTCCCTTAAGCCCTTAAACAAGGTATCCTAGTCACCAGTGTTAGCGTTATTGGGGTTTCTTTGTATCACTTGGAGGAACACAAACTCTTGTTAGGTGTAATATGATCAAATATCATAGCTCACTTGGAGGAACACAAACTCTTGTTTGGTGTAATATGATCAAATATCATAGCTCACTTGGAGGAACACAAACTCTTGTTAGGTGTAGTATGATAAAATATCAGGGCTCACTTGGAGGAACACAAACTCTTGTTAGGTGTAGTATGATCAAAAATCATGGCTCACTTGGAGAAACACAAACTCATGTTAGGTGTTGCATGATCAAATGTCATGGCTTACTTGGAGGAACACAAACTCATGTTAGTTGTGGTATGTTAAAATATCATGGCTCACTTGGAGGAACACAAACTCTTGTTAGTTGTGTTATGATAAAATATCATGGCTCACTTGGAGGAACACAAACTCTTTTTAGGTGTATTATTATCAAATATCAAGGCTCACTTGGAGTAACTCATGATAGTTGTGGTTTGATCAAATATCATGGCTCACTCGGAGTAACTCATGTTAGTTGTGGTATGATCAAATATCATGGCTCACTGGGAGTAACTCATGTTAGTTGTGGTATGATAAAATATCATGGCTCACTTGGAGGAACACAAACTCTTGTTAGTTGTTGTATGATAAAATATCATGGCTCACTTGGAGGAACACAAACTCTTGTTAGGTGTAGTATGATCAAATATCATGGCTCACTTGGAGCAACACAAATTCTTGTTAGGTGTAGCATGATCAAATATCATGACTCCTTTGGAGGAACACAAACTCTTGTTAGATGTAGTATAATCAAAAATCTTGACTCCTTTGGAGGAACACAAACTCTTGTTAGGTGTAGTATGATCAAATATCATGGCTCACTTGGAGGAACACAAACTCTTGTAAGGTGTAGTATGATCAAATATCATGATTCCTTTGGAGGAACACAAACTCTTGTTAGGTGTAGTATGATCAAATATCATGATTCCTTTGGAGGAACACAAACTTTTGTTAGGTGTAGTATGATCAAATATCATGACTCCTTTGGAGGAACACAAACTTTTGTTAGGTGTAGTATGATCAAATATCATGACTCCTTTGGAGGAACACAAACTCTTGTTAGGTGTAGTATGATCAAATATCATGATTCCTTTGGAGGAACACAAACTTTTGTTAGGTGTAGTATGATCAAATATCATGACTCCTTTGGAGGAACACAAACTCTTGTTAGGTGTAGTATGATCAAATATTATGATTCACTTGGAGGAATACAAACTCTACTTAGGCAGGCAAATTGCATTTAAGGGAAACGGGCAGTTGCGAAACATATTGCTGGCCACTGTTATGAAAGATTAGGGAAAACCATACACAAAGCACTAAGGGTTTCATTCTAAACACAACATGTTTTAAAACGTAAGGAAAAGTCACTGCTATGGTTTGTCCCGTTTCTCACCAATGGGACAAGTATATCCCTTTGCATAACGGTGCGTGAATGTCTCAAATTGCTGCCTCAATATGTAAATCAATTTCTAACACATGAGAACATGTACATTGCACTTGAACTATTTTCCCCAAAAACTGTCCCGATCATATATAATATATATTCTATTAGTCCATCCGTTGAATACATTAGAGTGGTTTATTCAATAAGACAAATACTAGTGGTCCAGTAGTAGATATCCAAGAAAAAACACTGTTCTCTATATAAAATAGGAAGCCCCGCCCATCGGGGCTTGAAGGAATTGATGGGCTGCATGATGCTTCCACGCAGAGCTGAAACCGACCGCATACGAGTACTGGTAAACCGCTTAGAGGATCTAAGCCTGCCAAGGCAAAGCAGTGCGAGTCGGACCGTGCAAGTCGGTCCGTCCATGTTTATAAACCATATCGGTTTCATTGGGCGACAGGGCTTGGGATGTCTTTTCAGCTTTCAGTTGTCTCTCCTGAAGGTGTGCCCATTCCCTTAAGCCCTTAAACAAGGTATCCTAGTCACCAGTGTTAGCGTTATTGAGGTTTCTTTGTATCACTTGGAGGAACACAAACTCTTGTTAGGTGTAATATGATCAAATATCATAGCTCACTTGGAGGAACACAAACTCTTGTTTGGTGTAATATGATCAAATATCATAGCTCACTTGGAGGAACACAAACTCTTGTTAGGTGTAGTATGATAAAATATCAGGGCTCACTTGGAGGAACACAAACTCTTGTTAGGTGTAGTATGATCAAAAATCATGGCTCACTTGGAGAAACACAAACTCATGTTAGGTGTTGCATGATCAAATGTCATGGCTTACTTGGAGGAACACAAACTCATGTTAGTTGTGGTATGTTAAAATATCATGGCTCACTTGGAGGAACACAAACTCTTGTTAGTTGTGTTATGATAAAATATCATGGCTCACTTGGAGGAACACAAACTCTTTTTAGGTGTATTATTATCAAATATCAAGGCTCACTTGGAGTAACTCATGATAGTTGTGGTTTGATCAAATATCATGGCTCACTCGGAGTAACTCATGTTAGTTGTGGTATGATCAAATATCATGGCTCACTGGGAGTAACTCATGTTAGTTGTGGTATGATAAAATATCATGGCTCACTTGGAGGAACACAAACTCTTGTTAGTTGTTGTATGATAAAATATCATGGCTCACTTGGAGGAACACAAACTCTTGTTAGGTGTAGTATTATCAAATATCATGGCTCACTTGGAGGAACACAAACTCTTGTTAGGTGTAGTACTATCAAATATCATGGCTCACTTGGAGTAACTCATGTTAGTTGTGGTATGATTCACTTGGAGGAACACAAACTCTTCTTAGGCAGGCAAATCGCATTTAAGGGAAAAGGACAGTTGAGAAACATATTGCTGGCCACTGTTATGAAAGATTAGGGAAAACCTTAGACAAAGCACTAAGGGTTTCATTCTAAACACAACATGTTTTAAAACGTAAGGACACGTCACTACCATGGTTTGTCGCATTTCTCACCAATGGGACAGGTATAACCCTTTGCATAACGGTGCGTGAATGTCTCAAATTGCTGCCTCAATATGTAAATCAATTTCTAACACATGAGAACATGTACATTGCACTTGAACTATTTTCCCCAAAAACTGTCCCGATCATATATAATATATATTCTATTAGTCCATCCGTTGAATACATTAGAGTGGTTTATTCAATAAGACAAATACTAGTGGTCCAGTAGTAGATATCCAAGAAAAAACACTGTTCTCTATATAAAATAGGAAGCCCCGCCCATCGGGGCTTGAAGGAATTGATGGGCTGCATGATGCTTCCACGCAGAGCTGAAACCGACCGCACACGAGTACTGGTAAACCGCTTAGAGGACCTAAGCCTGCCAAGCCATAGCGGTGCGAGTCGGACCGTGCAAGTCGGTCCGTCCATGCTTATTTACCGTATTGTTTTCATTGGGCGACAGGGCTTGAGATGTCATTTCATCTCAATGTCGGGTAAAAGTCCCACAAAACTGGAAGCGACGTCTCCAAAATGATCTCAATAGTGTTGACGGGGACGTTAAACCTCAAATCAAACAAACACAAACTATATAAAATAGGTATGGCAGTTTGAGGTTTTATGGATAACATGACCATTAATTTATAGTCTTTCAAAACGCAGTGAGACGTGACTGCACTTTTTCATTCTGGACTAGTCCGCGTTTTAGGTAAGTCACCCTCAGTTGGGATTTTACATTGGGAGATATAGTTTTACTGAGATTCGTACTGCAACATACAAACCACTTGGCAACGACTTCTACATTATAACATTATAAAAAAACATGACCATTAAAAATTTATAGTCTTTCAAAACGCAGTGAGACGTGACTGCACTTTTTCATTCTGGACTAGTCCGCGTTTTAGGTAAGTCACCCTCAGTTGGGATTTTACATTGGGAGATATAGTTTTACTGAGATTCGTACTGCATCATACAAACCACTTGGCAACGACTTCTACATTATAACATTATAAAAAAACTTATTTATAATTCTAAAATCCAGAGAAAATAAAATCCGAAACCTGCTTCCCCTAAAATATGGAATAGTCTTGCCACGCTGGAACGTTGAACTCTCAGAGGTCGTTGATAAACTATAGCAGCAAGTATATTCCATAAATCATGATTTGTTAGATGCACGATCTGTGTATGCTCCACACATTACTGATACTCTTTGTGTTTTCACCACAGACGACACTTGTCTTTCCGTTTCCCGTACTACAGAATGCTCAGCAAGAGGCCAGTGTTTGGAGTAATGTAAGGAAAGTGCTCAAAGATGTACCAGTCCTTTACGTAAAACAAAGGAGCAGTCCTTATAAGGCCCATTTTATGGCCACTTTTGATTTTCTTTAAACTTTGCAGACTCAATATGAGATGTATTTGCTGTAATGTGGTGAAATTTCAGATCGGCAGATGAAATGGTATTGGCTCTATGAGCAACCAAAGTGGGTGGGGTAATTCTACCCCATTGAGAGACCTGTGGTTCATACGCTATTAGCTCTAGCAAAAAGCATCCTAGCAAGTGGGTCTTTTTAGTATTGTTTAGACCTTTATAGATGTTACACATAATATATATGTTTTTGTGGAAAAATTCTTCACTTTACCACTATGCTCACTTATAGGTCGTACCTAAATTTCAGCTAAATTTACTGACCGTCTTTACGCAAAACCACAACGTAAGTTTATTTCCAAAGCTAATGCAAAAATACTTGACAGGGATAACTGAGATATAATAGGCATTGCCAAATAATGAGCATTTATTTCTTCTATAATTACTTAGAGTTATCTGTCCCTGAAGCCATTTTTGACATATTTTTTGTCATATTTAAAATCTATTGATATATGGCAAAAGGATTCTTCAAAACAGTCAAAAGTCAAAAACTCAGCACACAATGATTTTCTGTCGCTTTTATGAAGCTTTTAGGTGATTTGTAAATATCTTCTTTGATAATGACTTAAACAACATGCGTGGGTTAAATACACCCCTTTGCTATTTCTACTGCAAAAAATCCTTGGCTTTATGTAAACTCATCTTCATAAATCTATCTTACTGACAATTTAGATGAAGTTAGAAAAACCTAAACTTTCTCATGATCTTAAGAAAAAGTCTCCCTTTAGGTCATACTTACCTATAACATTGAAATATTACTGGACGACTAAATCTTGCATTACATCAAAGCATTTATTTTGAAGCTTTTCTGTTGATTTGACATGTATTTGGACCTGCGGCCAAAATTTTTAGTAGAAAATTGTGGTTCATCTTGTCCAGATTCCACAGCAGTTTTAGGCTTCATATATGCTTTCAGGTAAACCAAGAAATGATTGCTTGCAGAGCCCTTCAAGCACTTGCTTGCTCAGTCCCTTCAATTGTATATCAGTTTGGAGCCTTCAGTACTCTCTAGCCTTTGATTCTGGTACTCTTGGAGCCTTTCATTTAACTCTTGACACCACATACATGATCGACCAACTGGTAGGTGTTGTTTTTATGAATTTACCTATCAAGTGACAGCCAGTCTTCAATATATTATCAGCTTTGGCTGACCAACAGTTGCTTAGGGATTTGACAGGAAGCAGAATCACTACACAGATCCTGATTTAGACATCGACAATTATGGTAGATATCCAGTAAACGAAACAAGCATTCAATATTTTACACCTAAACCAATGGTTATGGTTGGCTGGATATAAAAGGTCCTCCATCCCACTGGTAGTCTGTGCTACTGACCATTCTAAGGCAGTGGTTCTGATGTGGTTCATGTAATGCTTTGGTTTGTTGCTGTCCCATTTGTGTGTTACATTTGTTGTGGTTTTTATTTCACATTTTAATCACCCCTTATGAGGGAGAATTTGTTGACTTTTTGCATGTTGTATGTGTTTTGTCTCGCCTTGATTTGGCCACATCTTGTGATTGTGGCTTACTGTTTTTCATGGGTTCGCAAGTCTGATGTTTGACTTTGGTGTGCTTGTCTTCTATCCTGTTCTCTATCAGACCGAGAAGGATGTTACTGTTACAAATGAATTTAGTGCTATGTATATACCCAGTAACCATATATCCTTTCTATTCATCTTCATCAGACACACGTGATGCACTCCGAGTGTCTATGACTGCATCTTCGACGTGGTCTATGTGAGCTCTGTTAAGGTTAGCTTCATTATTTTCTGTATCTAAAAAACTTAAGTACCTGAGTACAGATGTTATATGTGCACAGCAACCAACCGTGGTTGCCCCACTTCGGCAACGACAGTACCACCCACTAATGGGATTTAGTCCTTGACTGCACTCGATCCATAAACTATTACGTTTTGCTGAAAGTATGTCTGGAAAGACTCTGGGCTTTAAATATACCTTCCTCCTCTTTATGCATCAAGACTTCATACTGTCCATTCTCATCGAAATGCTCATCTGTGTAACACTGAGCTTGTTTTAGCTGATATATGCCCATGCTCAAATTCCTAAGCTCATTTTCAGCTAGTAGATGAAACTTATAAATCTGCATCCTGCACATTTTCCCATTTAACACATTTTTTATGCTTTGACCGCGACTCGAACCCACGCACAGATGCGGCGTCGTCGCCTAGCACTGCAGTGGCCGACGTCCTTAACCACTGCGCCACAGAGGCATCCCCCAAAAAGGATGCTCATATAGCGCATATAAGGCTATCCGGCACTGCAGTACACTCTGTATTTTACTATTTTATTTTTGTTTTGTCCGGGATTATGATTAATTCTCTCAACAATGGAAGCGACTTTTCGTCTTTACAACCATAGTGGAGACATAATCAGGGATAAATAAATTGTGCTTTGACCGTGATTTGAACCCACTGCAGTGGCCGACGTCCTTAACCACTGCGCCACAGAGGCATCCCCAAAAAAGGATGCTCATATAAGGCTATCCGGGCCTGCAGTACCACTGGTTGGGAGCGTACAGTATACTTAACCCGGATGTTCCGATCTGTATAGTGGACAGATCCTTGTCTGTTGTTATGACCTTGAAGGTGTATGTGCGTGATCTGTCTTCTATATTTGTATATTTATTTTTTGGACAGAAATAACTTGGTAAGTGTGTTTTATTTATTTTGTTTTCCATACTGACCATCTTTGGGCACGGCAAGATGTCGTTTTCTATGCTCTAAATCTATTTTTCAGCTGCAAATCACTAGTGTTTGTAAGAATCACACCTCACCTGTGACCAGAAAATCGACCAATTGAGAGCTTTGATCGAAAGAAAAATATCTTTTAAGACAGTTTTAAGATAGAGTAATAATCTATAATGAGTTATACTAAAAATAAGTGCCTCTAGAATTCCATACGAAATCACACAAAGAGCAAGACTGACCATCCCAAAAAATTTCTGACTGTATGTTATGTCTCATATTTACTGTCAAGCTTGTCTTAAGATACTTGTTTTGACTGTATATGGTGTCCCTATTAATGTGTGTAAGTTATTCAAAGGTACATTGCAATATTTGTTTAAGCAATAAGATGATAATGCTTCAGTAATAGCAATGCTACGTAAAAATATTAATTACCTTTAAATTCCCGAAATCTTGAAGAAATTGCATGTGGTGTGTTTATTCATTGGACCGTTAGAGCACTACGGACTAGAGGTCTTTACCACTTGGCCAAAGGAGCCAGCCTTCGAGGACTGTCTTCAGGTACGAAATATTTAACAAAATGAGTCGCATGGTCACTCGTCTCCCTTCATCCACAGAACGCATAGCAAATACTCTGATCAGACTGCACAGAAATGCAAAACCACCTGAGTGATATGATTAGTTACGGGCTATTTGTTCAAAATAAATACATTTATACAAAGAAATGAAGAGCTGTTGACCAGTCTGTGATAGACATTTCCTTTTCATCTTCCGACCGAATAGATTCGGGGGATACAGCGTTCGGCTTGGCGTCCGGTCGTCCGTCCCGGCGAAGACGCAATCTCGTGATGGCCATAACTCCAATACCCTTCAAGATATATTGATGACACTTGGCACAATGGTAAACAATTTTCAGAAGGCGGGTCTTGCGCAATAAACACAAGACTGGGTACCATGTTATTTGAGATGTCTCCCCTTCCAATAAAATAGAATGCCTACCTTGTGATCTCTCTAACGCCAATACCCTTCAAGATATATTGGTGATACTTGATAAAAATGTAAACAAGGTTTAGACGGCGTGTAATGGGCAATAACAACAAGCCTTGGTGCCATTGTTTTTGAGTTATCTCCCCTTCGAAAAAAAAAGAATAACTATCTTGTGATCGCCATAACTCCAATACCCTTCGAGATATATTCATTAAACTTGGCACAATTTTTCACAAGGTTTAAGCAACATGTCATGCACAAGAACGACAACTCTTGGTGCCATGTCATTTGAATTATCTCCTCTTCCAATAAAATAGAATGGCTATCTTGTGATCGCCATAACCCAAATACCCTTCGAGATATATTGATGAAACTTAGCACAATTGTTCACAAGGTTGAAGCAGCATGCCATGCGCAAGAACCACAACTCTTGGTGCAATGACATTTGAATTATCTCTCCTTCCAATAAAATAGAATGACTATCTTGTGATCGCCATATCTCCCATACTCTTGGAGACATCTTGATAGTACTTGGAACAGTTGTACATGAGGTTAAGCAGGCGTGTCATGTGCAAGAACCACAGCTCTTGGTGCCGTGGCATTTCAATTATCTCCTTTCCAACAAAAATAGGATGACTATCTTTTGAGCGCCATATCTCCAATATTCTTCTAGACATGTTGATAGTATTTGGTACAATTGTACACGAGGTTAAGCAGACGTGCCACGTGCAAGAACGCGACTCTTGGTATACTGGTTTTTTGAGATACCTTCCCTGACAAAATAACATTGTGATGGTCATAACTCCAAAACCATTCGAGGTATATTGATGATACTTGGCATAATTGTTCACTGGGTTGAGACGGCATGTCACTCACAAGAACCACAACTCTGGGTGTCATGGTTATTATAGTAGTTGAGTTATCTACCCTTCTAATAAAATTGTATGACTATCTTGTGATCGCCATATCTTCAAGAGTCTTCGAGACATGTTTATTTTTTAAGTTAAGCAAAGTAGAAGTAAAACAAAGATCAGGAATTGATACAATTAACTTACTCCACCCATAAAAGACACCAAAGGGAAAGAAATACAAACACTAAGCGACCAGACCATAATGGAAACCTAAACAAAGGAAGGCCATAAGGACAGTTACTTTCCCACAAAATGGCCATATGGCCATCCAAAACCAAAAGACACAAGTGATACACACAGTAAGTAACAAACAACAACATAAATAAATCGCCACAGAAGAGCCGCCTTGGAACGGTCAGTGGAAGATTTCCACTGGGGGGCTTAAATCGATTTTACGTGGCCACAATCCTCGCCCTTACTTCCGCCGCGATTTAGACAAATAATTTGTTCAGTCCGCATGACGGCCTCCTAACTCATCAGTGCAACATCTCCGTGAACACAAAAATCAAAGAACCACAGAGGTGAGACAACGGTGAGGACTCGACAGCAAGAAACCACTGAAATGCTGGAGCAAAAGAAAACCAACCGTTAGACTCCGATGAGCCCGACCAGAGTCAGAGCATCAGGCACCAACCAACATTATCTCTCTAATTTTCAATAAGCCTTTACGCCGGAGCCGTCATAGAATCTGAGGCCTGACCCACCGGCGTGCAATTAAAGAGGGAAGCAAAGTTGCCAGCCGTGATTGGGTTAACTACCATGCATGCAATCTGTCGTATAATATCCATGTTGTACCCAATCTTTTTATATCGAAGAATGGTTTTACGAAATTGGGTGCTGAAGTCATTGCGGTTATATATTTTTCTGAATTTATATACTAAGTCACCATAAAATTCGGGTTCCGATAGACCTTGTTGCAGAAGAGATTTAAGTCCAATATTGAATTTTGAAATTAAATCAGAATGGCGTCTATAAAATTTTGAAAAGGCTTTGCGTAGTTTATGGTACCGATAACCCTGATTAAGGAGTTTAGCCGTTAATAATTTATTACGAGTGTTGAAGTCAGTTACATGACTACACACTCTAGCAAATCGAATTAATTGCGAAATATAAACGCCATAGGATGGCGCACGAGGAACATCACCATCCAAAAAAGGAAAATTTACAATCTCAAAATCAAAGTCATCGCGTTTATCATAAATTTTGCACGAAACAAATCCATCTACAATAGATAGATATAAATCCAAAAACGGGGCCTCGGTATCAGAAGAATTTGCTTTATTTAACTGAAGTTCTAGGGGGTAAATCTGACTGATCAAACCATCAAAATAGGTATCATCAATATCTAATAAATCATCTAAATATCTAGAAGTAGAGCTAAAAGCTTCAATAATTTCAGATTGGTTATCAATGGAAAGCGACAAAATGAAGTCTCTTTCATAAACAATACAAGAACAGATCAGCCACAAGAGGTGCGCAATTAGTACCCATCGGAATACCCACAATTTGTCTAAATAACTTAGTACCGAATCTAATATAAATATTGTCAAGTAGAAAGGTGAGGGCATCACATACTTTCTGACATGACCAAAGTGTATAATTCTTATGCTCTTTAGAAGTGAAAAATGCATTTCTGACATTACATGCAAGATAGAGAGAATCTTCTCTGTGAAAAGCCCATTCAATTAAATCATTAAGCTTTTCTTTTATAAGATTATGAGGAAGTGTAGTGTAAAGAGTGGAAAAATCGTAAGTAGACAGACTAGAAGCACGAAAATGTCTACATTTCAATTTATTTAAAACCTCATTCGAATTTTTTATGGACCAAAACAGATTTCTTCCTGATCTTTCAAAGACTTTATCACAATATTTAATTACATGCGTTTTAATAGCAGTAAGACAGGAAGTTAATAATTTAGAAAGTTCAGTGGTAGTGCAAGAGCTAGAATTTGCAATAAACCGTGCTTTGTAAGGTTTTTTATGAAGTTTTGGTAACCAGTATAGCGTAGGAAGCTTGTCTTGGCCTTCGTTAACACACACAGCAAACTTGGTGGCTGAAAGACAAACATGTTTATCTACTATAGCTCTCTCTTCAGCTAAAGGCTGAAGTTCATAGACCTTAGTACCACCAAGCTCCTGCTTAAGCGTGTTAACATAGTGGAGCCGTCACACAACGACGACGTTGTTAGCGGCCTTGTCTGCAGGGGTCAAAACAACCTTCTTATGAAATTCTTGAATACCTAGTTTAAGATGACGTGAAGACGTCTTGGGCTTAGGAGGTAATAAGTTAGTATTTTGAGATTAGAAAGAAATGCGTTTATTCACTAGTTTTAAAATGCTAAGTTTCCAGTCCTTAAGGGCTTTATGCTCAACATACTCTCGCTTACACCATCGATTACCGAATTCATTCAAGGAAGCAGCGATTTCATCTCTACATTTACTGAAATCAGTTTTAGAAGGAAACCGATATTTCGGTCCTTTAGAGATTATATTCCTTATCCTAGAATCAGGAATAATTTTCAAATTGCCAGTAATTACATGACCAGCAGCAGGATAGCAATACTTTGAGTTTTTACAATCACATGAATCAGGAGTATTAGTATCAATATCAAGATCTGAAACAAGTTTATTGAAATTAAAAATGATAGATCTAACAGGTTTGTTATATTTATAGCAAATTATAGGTGTTTCAGTATTTTGAAAATAAGCAGGAATGGAAGAAAGCACCGATCTCTCACGGAAGATACTGGGCAAATCTATAAAATCCATACCCTTATTAATGAAGGATATTTTGAAGAAATGGCGTTTATGATTAATTTCAGAATCAATGTAAGGACGGAGAGTATGCTGAGTATAGCCTCTAGTTAAGAGAGCCGCATCATATAACTGATGAGAACTGTCACGGGCAAGAACCACGACTCTGGGTGCACTGGTTTTTGAGTTACCTCCCCTGACGAAATAACCTTGTGATGGCCATAGCTCAGAAACCCTTTGAGATATACTGATAATACTTGGCAAGGTTTAGACACGGTTGCCATGCGCAGGAACCACAACTCTGGGTGAGATGGTATTTGAGTTATATCCACTTCAAAATAATCGTATGACTATCTTGTGATCGACATATCTTCGATAGTCTTTGAGACATAATGATGGGACTTGGTACAGTTATACGTGAGGCTAAGCAGGTGTGTCATGTGTGAAAATCATGACTATGGGAGTCTGGGTGCACTGTTTTTTTTTTAATTATTTCCCAAAACAATATAATCTTGTGATGACCATAACTTGGATACCCTGTGAGATATATTGATGGTATTTGGCACAGTTTTTGACAAGGTTGAAACAGTGTGTCATGCCAAAGAACCCACCAGTCGGGTCCACCACGAACGACTAATTCATCACGTCTGAAATTAGTGAAAGAAACAAAACTATTTAAACTTGAGCATAATGAAACAAAAACTGATCTATGCGACCAGCAAAGACTAAGCTCAGTCTGAGCATCTGCCCAGTCTGATCAGTGTCTTCATTGCCCGTGTGAAGAAAAAAATCGAGCAGTAAGCTACCCATTAAGCGCACAACGAAGAATCTGATCAGACAGGGTGGGTGCGCAAGCTGATCTGAATCTTCGTTGGGCGCAGTCATTTTGTCATGTTTTGTGTTTCATCTGAGACAGTATGAAGAACTCGATGAAGCAAGTGTGTATATGCCAAGTTTCCACATTTCAGAAACAAAAAAGCTAACGTATTTAAATGTTATCCTTCGAAAATATCGGAATCGCTCTATAGTAATATCAGGACACACAATATAGTACGATCGAAACACGACATACAGTTCTGAGAAATCAGTTTTGCGACATGCGATACAAACCAGTTTTTGACCCCTCTATCCTTTTCTTTGAAAATAATTCCCCTTACATGGCAAGGTGTTTAGAAATATTAATAAAAGCAGACCCGAAATACATCATAAAATATTTGAAAGGCAATTACAGTCGTTTCATGTAAGGTTGGTGGCAAAGTTTGATTAAATTGTACCGCTGCAGCTTTTGAAATCGAAAGTAGGATAATGATTTTCTGAAAACAAATGTGAAAATAAACGAAATCATAGAAATAAACAGAAAATCAAGGTAGCATGTCGAAAAGACCTCTAGTTATGCTTCCCGAACTACTGCTATGAAGTGGAAATTCTCATGATTAATAATATCAAAACACAAAAATAAACATTCTGAAACATACCCGACATATCGGAACAAGGATCTGTCCACTATACAGATCGGAACATCCGGGTTAAGTGTACTGTACGCTCCCAACCAGTGAGTACACTCTGTATATAGGTACTAATTTATTTTGTCCGGGATAATGATTACTTATCTCAACAATGGAAGCGACTTTTCGTCTTTACAACCATAGTGGAGACAAAATAAGGGATAAATAAATTGTGCTTTGACCGTGATTCGAACCCACGCACAGAAGCGGCGACGTCGTCTAGCACTGCAGTGGTCGACGTCCTTAACCACTGCGCCACAGAGGCATTCCCGAAAAAAGGATGCTCATATAGCGCATATAAGGCTATCCGGCATATAAGGCTATGTTTTTTTTTTATCCCAACCATATTTTAGTACTTTGCATTCAGCTTGTTAGGACTTTTCGCCAATGCCATCATTCTTTTGGTAGCCGGATTTGAACCAAGCACCTTTCGATTGTAAGTCGAACGCACTAGCCACTGAGCTATTAAGGATTTTTACTTTTAATAGAATGTGATGTAGAGCAAAAGAATAAAATAAAAACTCATGTTAAAACAAGATGTGTTTGTGAAACACTGATGCCCCCGGACAGCGTATATTAAATATGAAAGCAGTATCACTAAGCAATCGAAAGAAATGACCAATGTTGAAGTCTTAAAAAAGTAGGTCAAGGTCACAAGGTCAATAATTGTGGGACAATTGGAAAGGTCTTGTGACATAGAATGCACGTGTTAAATCTGAAAGCCCTATCACTGACCAATGGAAAGTTATGGCCAATGTTAAATGTTTTAAAAAGTAGGCCAAACGTCAAGGTATAGGTCATGAGGTCAAAAATTATGGTACCACTGGAAAGGTCTTGTGAAAAAGAATGCACATGTGAAATATGAAAGCCATATCACTTACCAATCAAAAATTATGAACTATGTTAAAGTTTTTAAAAAGTAGGTCAAATGTCAAGGCGAAGGTCAGGAAGTCAAAAGTTATGGTACCACTAGCAAAGTCTTGTGACAAGAAATGCACATATAAAATATGAAAGCACTACCAATTACCAATGGAAAGTTATGGCCAATGTTAAAGTTTCTAAAAAGTAGGTCAAATGTCAAGGTCACGAGGTCAAAAATTATGGCACCCGGTACCACTAGAAAGGTCTTGTGACAAGGAATGCACATGTGAAATATGAAAGCCCTGTCACTTACCAATCGAAAGTTATGGCCAATGTTAAAGTATTTTTAAAAGTTTGAAAAAAAGTAGATCAAAGGTCAAATTCAAGGTTACGAGATCAAAAATTTTTGTACCACTGGAAAGGTCTTGTTATAAGCTATACACTTATGAAATATAAAAGCTGTATCTATTAATATTCGAAAGTTATACCCAATGGTAAGGGTTTTGTAGGCAGCCAAACAGTCATACAGATCAAAAAACTATTTGCCCCCCCCCCCCACCGAATCTCGAACCTGGGGGCATAATATGTGTTGTTATCCAATAAAAGATCAATTTCTTTATTGCTAGACATGTCTGGTGTAACGAATGTGAACAATTATTGTTTCTACCATCAATTTTAGTATGCGCTAGTTCTTTCTCATCACTAGTATGATTTGTGTTAGCAAAGGGGTGTATTTAACACACCCACAATGTTTTAAGTCATTATCAAAGAAGATATGTACAAATCACCTAATAACTTCATTAGATCGACAGAAAACCATTGTTTGCTGAGTTTTTGACTGTTTTGGAGAATTATTTTGGCAAATATTTATAGATTTTAAATATGACAGAAAATATGACAAAAATGGCTTCAGGGGCTGATAACTCTTTAAGTAATTATAGAAGAAAGAAATGCTCATACTTTGGCAATGCCTCTTATATCTCAATTATCCCTGTCAAGTACATTTGCAATAGCTTTGGAAATAAACTTACGTTGTGGTTTTGCGTAAAGACGGTCAGTTAATTTAGCTGAAATTTAGGTACGACATATAAGTGAGTATAGTGGTAAAGTGAAGAATTTTTCCACAAAAACATATACATTAGGTTTAACATCTATAAACGTCTAAACAATACATAAAAGACCCACCTGCCAGCATGCTTTGTGCTAGAGATAATAGCGTGAGAACCACAGGTCTCTTAATAGGGTAGAATTACATAGCTCATAGATCCAATAATATTACAACTGCGGATATGAAATTTCACCATATTACAGCAAATACATCCTTTATTGAGTCTACAAAATTTAAAGAAAATCAAAAGTGGCCATAAAATGGGCATTATAGGGACTGCTCCTTTGAAAATACATTTAACGCATTTGAAAAGGCATTGTTAAAGGAGAAGTTCTAGAATACACCGTCTGGGTCCCCTCCTGTTACCCGACATTGAGATGAAATGACATCTTAAGCCCTGTTGCCCCTGAAACCAATAGGGTTTATTAGCATGGACGGTCCGCCTCGCTCCGCGGTTCCTGGACAGGCTTAGATTCTCTAAGCGGTTTACCAGTACTAGTGTGCGGGCCGGATTCACCTCTGCGTGGAAGCATCGTGCAACACAATATCCCACACCTATAGGACACCCTAAAAAATTTTTTTAGCTTCTCCCCACATAAAAAAAAATACCTACTAGAGTGACCTCGAAAAAATGGTAAAAATGAAAAGTGAAAAAATCTGTAAAAATAAAAACTGGTGAGCCAGTGGGTTTGGGTTTAGACTAATAAAAGTGGGTTTTGAGATCAAACCCACCATCCCAAACCCACTTTTAGGGAGATCAAACCCACCATCCCAAACCCACTTTCAGGGTCTAAAAAAAAAACACACACCTCGAGAAAAAAAAAAATATGCTTTTTCTCCTAACACAAAAAATAAAAAAAAATGAGTAATGGTATTGGGCGAGTTTAGCGCACCCCTAAAAAAAAAAAAAACGCACCCCTAAAAAAAAAAAAAACAAAAAAAAAACGCACCCCTAAAAAAAAAAAAAAACACCCCTAAAAAAACACACACCTCGAGAAAAAAAAAAGTGAAGGGAGTACAGTGCAAACATGGCTGAGGGGGTGAGAAAAAGAAAAAAAAAATAACACAAAAATAAAAAAATGAGGGTTTGTGTATATAATAAAAAAATATCTAAAACTCAGTAATCTGTAATTCTTGTTCATAAAAACTACCTTTTATTTCTTCGCCTTTTAAATCATTTATTTTATAAGTAACAGGATTTGTATTTAAAACTTCTTTAATTACAAATATTTCTCTTGTCCAACGAGTTGTATAACCCTTTTCAAATTTACCTTTCTTTTTTGCTATTCTAACTCTATCCCCAACTTTGAATTTAGGTTTTTTAATTTTCTCATCATTTTCTGGATATAAATTTTTATACACTGTTAATTCATTTTCTAATTTACTTGCTTCAACAGGTGTCATTTTAATAGAAGAATGTACTGTATTATTATAATTTTCAACTAATTCATCTAATACATCATAATATTTAGTAGTTTCATTTGCAGTAAAATATTTATACATATGCTGTTTCATAGTGCCTATCCATCGTTCTACTACACTAGATTTTTCTTCATTCTCAGTTGAATATAATTCTATATTATTATCTTTTAACAATTCTTTTACTTGTCGATTATAAAATTCAGAGCCTTTATCTGACCAGATGAACATCGGTTTTCTTTCTTTAAATAATGTTTTAAACGCCTCAGTAACTGTTACTCCTGTTTTATTTTTTAAAGGAATTAACCAACCATATTTACTAAAAACATCTATAACAGCTAATAAATATTTATAGTGTTTATTTTGTTTTGAATATTGTTGCATATCTGCCAAATCAACCGCCCATGTTTGATCTATTGAATCAACATAAACACGTCTTTTAGGAAAAGATTTTATAACTCTATGATGTAATTCATCTGCTAATGTATTTGTTATTTTTTCTTTATCGGATATGAATCTATTTTTGTTGGATCCACACTCAGAACATTTACCTTTTAACATCTGTCTATTATTGGCTGTTGTTACTTGTTTCACTGAATCATTTTCAGTATGCTTTTTACAACGTAAACAATATATTTTTGGATGCTCCATTTTTAAAGGAATTAAAATTGTTTCTTAAAAAATGGAGACAAAAAAAGATAAAGTTTTATCTAAGTCAAAAGATTCATATAAACTAATACTATTAAGATCAAAAAAACATAAATCAGGTATTCATGTATTTAATTATAAAGTTAGTCTAAAAGATAAAACACCTCAAGCATTTATAAATGTGTTTGACCATATGATAGACTATTCTATAAAAGACTTCCCTAATGGTAGAATTAAAATAGTCCCTTTACATGAAATTATACTTACTAAACATAAAAGCTGGCCTATAAGAACATATAATACAGTTAGACAGTTATTTATGGATCAAATGGAAAGATTATTAAACAGTGCTGAAGAATTAAATTTAGAAGAAGTTATTTTTGAAGTTACTATTATTCCAAATAGATCGGGTAAAGGTAAAGGTTTAAAAATATTAGATGAAATAAATAAAAGAAGTATTATACGAATAAAAAATAATGATACAATTTGTTTAGCAAGAGCAATTGTAACTGCTTTAGCTTCTAATAATTTATTAGAAAATGTAGAAGAAAATGAAATAACTTATATTAAGAAAGGTAGAGTAAAACAAAAAGAATTAGCACTAGATTTACTTGAAAAAACAAATGTAAATATAAAAGAAGAAGGTAACGATTTAGATGATTTAAAGATTTTTGAAAATTATCTTAATGTTAGAATAATTGTTTTTACGTCGAATAATATTGAAAATATTTTATATGGCGGTGATGAAAAATTTGATAATCAATTATATTTATATTATCATGATGATCATTTTGATGTAATTACTAATGTAACAGGATTTTTAGCTAAACGTAGATTTTGTAAAACATGTTTAATAGGATATACTGAACAGCATACATGTAATAATACAGTAACAACTATTAGAAAACAAAATACTTGTGATAAATGTAATAAAACATATACAGATAAAAATCATATATGCAATGAAATCACTTGTTCTATATGTTATGAAAAATATATGAAAGGCACTGAACATTTATGTTATATGAATCCGTTAAAAAGAAAAGAAGTAAAAGATAATAAATATATTTATTTTGATTTTGAAGCTAATCAAGAATCTGGTTTTCATATCATGAATTTTTGTATAGCTTATGATTTAGAATATATTTACTGTTTTAGAAAAAACTACATAAAAAGATTAAAATGTGATTTTGATATTAATGAAATAGATTTATCGAAAATAGATTTAGACAATTGTTTTGATGATGTGGAAAAAATAGAATGTGAATCTGATTCTGTAATAGATAATTTTTGTAAATATTTTATAAGAGATAACTTTAAAAACTATACATTTATTTCCCATTATGGTAAAGGTTATGATATGCAGCCTATTTTAGGTTGGATAATAAAAAATAAAATAGAACATAATTATATTTCATCAGGATTAAAATTAACAGCTATATTTATAAAAGGAATAAATTTAAGATTTATAGATTCTATTAATTTTACTCTATGTGGATTAGCTGCATTTCCTAAAACATTTGGTTTTGAAGGTAATAAAGGATATTTTCCTCATTATTTTAATACAACAGACAATCAAAACTATAAAGGTGTTTATCCTGCAAAAGAATATTATGGATATAATTCTATGACAATTAAAAATAATGAATTATTTGATAAATGGTATAATAATGTTGAAGATAAAGAATTTAAATTCTATAAAGAAATATTTTATTATTGTTTATTAGATGTTTTAATTTTAGCAAAAGGATGCACAATATATAAAGATCTATTTTTAAAAATAACAGATAATTATATTGATCCTTTTCAAAGTATTACAATTGCACAATGTTGTACTAAAATATTTAAAACATTAATGTTAACAAAACAAACAATAGGTATTCATAAAAAGATGACAATTAAAGAAGTATATTCTCAAAAATCAATACAATGGCTAGAGTATATTTGTTTAGAATATGGTATCAGAATACAACATGCTAAAAGAGGCGGTGAAAAGATAATATACTATAATGATAAAGTATATAAAGTTGATGGATATTATTATGACAGGAAAACTAAATCAGCTCATATATATGAATTTTTAGGATGTTATTGGCATGGATGTCCGAAGTGTTATAATCCTGAAGAAATATGTAAAAAAGACAGAAATAAAAAAACTATGAAAGAGTTATATGATCACACAATGAAACGATTAGATGATTTAAAAGAAAGTGGTAAATACATAATACATACAATATGGGAATGTGAATTTGATCAAGAAAAATATCCTGAAGTTGATCCACATTTAAAACCTATTGATAAAAGAGATGCATTTTATGGTGGAAGAACAGAAACTATACAATTATATAATAATCTTTCTGACTTAAAAGGAAAATATGAAGATTTTTGTTCTCTATATCCTACAGTAAATAAGTTTTGTGAATATCCAATAGGACATCCAGTTACTTATAATAATGTATCTATAGATGATTATATTAACAGAAATTATTTTGGAATAATTAAATGTAAAATATTACCACCAAGAAAATTATATCATCCTGTTTTACCATATAAACAATTAACTAGTGATAATACTCATAAATTACTTTTTGGTTTATGTAGAACATGTATGAATAAAATATCTGTTAAATGTACACATATAAAAGAAAAGTTTGAATCGAAATATGATAAAGCACATGCTATTAAACGTTGTAGTGAATGTATTAATTATAAAACAGAAAAATGTAAACATTCAGATGAAGAAAGAGTATTAGTAGGAACTTGGCCTACAATTGAAATAAATAAAGCAATAGAAAAAGGATATAAACTATTAAAGATATATGAGCTAGAACATTTTGAAAAGACTTCAACAAAAATATTTGAAAAATATGTTAATACATTTATGAAATACAAGCAAGAAGCCTCAGGTTGTAAATGTAATTATAAAGTAAAATGCGGTTGTGATGAAAAATGTAAAGATATTAAAGAATGTCCTAATCTTATATCAAAAGAAGGTTTATGTGATTCAGATTGTAAAAATGATCATGAGTGTGAAACAAAAATACAGTATCTCATAGATAATGCTGTTTATGATTTAGATATAGATAAAGTTAAATATAATGCAGGATTAAGGTTTATAGCTAAAATATGTTTAAATTCTTTATGGGGTCATTTTGGAATGAGAGATAACTTTACTCAAAAAGAATATTGTTTTAATTTAGAACGAATAACTAATATAGTATTTAATAATAAATATACAGATATAAGTACTATGATACTAGATGAAGATATTGTATTAACTGAATATAAAAATAAAGAAGAATATACTAAACCTAATCCAACTGTTAATGTTTATATAGCATTATTTACAACTGCACATGCAAGATTAAAATTATATGAATTATTAGATATCTTACAAGAAAGAGTTATGTATTTTGATACTGATTCGTGTATTTACCATGATGATGGATCAGAAGCATGTAAAAAGATAGAAAGTATGATGGGTAAGAAGCTAGGAGATTTAACAGATGAAATTGTTGATAAACATAATGCTAATCATATAGTACAATTTATATCTGCTGGTCCAAAAGATTATTCAATGAAATTTGATACAGGTAAAATTGTTAGTTGTTGTAAAGGATTTAGATTAAATGTAGAAGTAGAAGAAAAGATTACATTAGATAAAAAAGTAAAACTAATTACTGATGAAAATGAAACATATGAAACTGTTAATTATAAAAATATAAAAATAGGAAAAGATCATCAACTTAAAACAGTTAAACAAGTTAAATCTTATGATTATATGTTTGATAAAAGAATGATATATAATGAAAATGAAAATTTAATTAGAAGTTTTCCTTATGGTTACTAAAGAAAAATATAATTTATTTTTTATTCTTTAAAAATGGTAATAGAAGCGTACACCGAAAAAGATGATCCTGATGCTAAAGTTATATTAGGAAGAATAATGTTATCAAGTTATCAATTATGTTGTTTAAGAGATGATGGGGAATGTCCTTTAACACCTGAACAGATGAAAATAATGGACAAGTTTGAAGGTAAAAAAATATCAAAGTTTCCACCTGGATGGGATGCTTTTATTAGACCAGATAAAGTTTATGAATATGTTTATGGTGAACCATGCCCCAAAGATTAGTTTTTAGCTATTTCTTTATATCAACTTCCATGCAACAAATCCTGTTAATGCCATACCACCAACAACAAATGCAATCTCTCTATTTTTCTGGTCTTCTGATGGAGTATAATAATCATTTAATGTAGGATCCGGAGGTAATGCCTGTAAATCTTTACCTGTAATATAATAATATTGTTTCATTGCTTGGTCAACATCATCAAATTTCTGAACTGCATGATGTTCTTTTTGTAATAGTTCATTAATAAAATCTAATCTTTGTGTTCTTTCTTTACTCCATTTTGCTTTTGCTGCTTCTAATTGTTCCATTGCCTTATCATGTCTTTCTCTCTCTTTATCTGCATCTTTTCCAATATGTGAAAACAAATAATTACTACCTGAAAAAGCAAAGGCATTTACTACTGCTCCACCAATCATCATCACAATTGCACTCGCCATTTTTTACTTCATAATATCAGCAGGAATAATATTGTGTTTAATCAACATATCTCTTGTTGCCATTGCAAGTAATATATCAATAGATAACATTCCAATATCGGCCATATTTAAATCTACTTTTGGTGGTGGTCTTTTCAATAGTTTTCTTCCTAATTCTGCATATCCAACCGTTAATACTGTTTCCACTCCTGCATGATATAACATGTTTACTATTTGTTTTCCATCAATTTGTGTTGCCATTTTTATAAGAATTTTTTTGATTACTTAAACTCAAATGGATCTATTTCTTTCTTTTCCTTTCTCTTTGGAACAGGTTCTGGTGTAGTAACTTGTTTATTAGATTTAGCAGTATATATATATAATCCCAATCCAACAACCCCTACTACAAGACATAAAGGTATATAATTTTTGTATATATTTACACGTTGAACTTCATCATCTTTTGTTATTTTTAATTCATCATTATCATCTTTTGTTATTTTTAAATCATCTTTTGTTTTAGATTTTAATTGTATGTTTTCTTTTTTCATTGTTTCTATTTCTTTTCTTTTTAATTCAGCTTTTAATCTTTTTGCTTCTGCACCTTTTTTACCAGCAGATACTCTTTTTGGGTTTTTTATTTTAGGTTTTTCTTCAATTTCAACAATTTCATTCATCTTTTTTTAAGTCAATATTTTCATTTTTTTATCAGTGAAATCAATATGTCTCGCTGTTGTTAACATTGCAGTAAAAGGAGCAAAATACATTCCATATCTATAATACAATTCACAACAAGTACTTGTTAAAGCATGATTGATAAAAGGGTCTTCCTCTAAGTCTTGTATTAATTTAGGTGGGTTAGTAACATTGAGATACTTTGACACACCCATAACATACAAATTTATAAAAGAATTCCCCAACGTCTTAGTCATACTTGCACCAAGTCTTGCTTCGTATCTACGGTATAGTTTTTCTATTTGTTCTGGTGTCATTTTATCAATGTCTGACATTTGTAAGTCTTTACCAAGATATTGTTTGCTTCCTCCACCAGCAACAAGGGCTGATAATCTTTCACGTTTTTTGTCTTCATGGTCATCTTTTTGTTCTGGTAACTCAACATCTTTCAATAATTCTTCGGCGTTCATTTTATATAGTTTATTTTTTACTTTATAAAATTTATTTTTAATTTTAAAATAATTAAATATTATATATCCAACTATTGATAAGACAGCAGTGTTTGTTATAATTGTTAGTGTTTCAAGAAGCATTGCTTTTTTATTGCTTATTTTTTAAGCATTACTTAAGCATTACTTAAGCATTACTATAGCATTACTAAAGCATTACTTAAGCATTACTTAAGCATTACTTAATCAACCACCCAATAATCAGTAGGTTGGTCGGTTTTCAAAATTAATTTACGATGTTTCTTTTTTTTTAGTTCTTCCTTTATTCTTTGTCGGTCTTCCAGTGTAGGAATAACATCATTCTCTCTCAAACAATTTTCAAAACTTTCTCTATCTTTCATATAGAAAATACATAACCATTTTGTTTGTTCTCTTAAATCTTTTAAAACTGAATTGTATCTCTGCGATATAACCCATATCGATTGTTCTGCGTGTCTACCAGAAAATGCTAGTTCGGATAACATGTCTTTTTTCTTTGTTAGTTCTTTTGTGGCACTGCAGTCATCGATGATATACAGGGTTGGTTTACCTGCATATTTTTTTAAAAATGACCGTAATAGTTCTTGAAGCTTTTCTGTTCCATCTGGCATTACAGGGTTTACGATTATAATATTTTTTGTTTTTGGTTTTCTAACATCACCAATCCAATCACGATTTTTGTATGCCTTGTTCCATTGAATGGTTGGGCAAAGTATAACAATATAACTAAATACACCTCTATATTCATCTTCAAGTAAGTCTAAAACAAATTCAGTCTTTCCACACCCAGTTTGGCCACAAATAATTGCACTGTGTGGATATTTAGGTAATTCCATTTTAATTGATTAATAATTTACTTCTTTAAATCTACCATCTTCAAAATTAATTTGTGCATCCTGTATTACAAATAAATAAACATTTATTGGCTTATCTGCTCCTGCTTCTTTCGTTATTTGTATTGTGATGCCTTCTGATGCATTTTCAATTCTTCTTCCTGAACCGTGAAGTGTATTATCATCCGTTGAACGTAAATCTAACCATAATGCATAATTGGTCGTTAGATATTTCTCTAACGTTGTATCAGTAAAATATAAATCTTTAATGACCATACTTGTTTCTCTATTTCTTTTTGAATTTAACGCAAAGAATTTATTTATCTCATCCCACTGTTGATATGCTTTCATTCCTTGACTGTATAATTGATTTGGGATTCCTTCTATTGTCATTTCTACTTTTGTTATTTCAGGATTGTAATATTCTTCCGTGCTGGTCCTTTCAGGATCTTCAAATAACAATAGAATCCCTTTCATACTTTTAGCTGGAACATTTAGATTAATATTCCATAGTGTATCAGATTTATTTTTTGGTATTTTTCTGTGTCTTAGTATTCGGTCATACAAAATAACCATTTTACCACTGACTTGTTGTCTTATTTGTCTTGCAAATTCAGTTTCAGAAACAGTATCAAATTCCAAACAAATATTTTTGATTGTATAAGTTGAAGTTGCATCGCCTGATTTAATTACTTTATTATAATCATTGAATGTAAGTTCATATTCAAGTCTATCACCGAGTCCTGCTTGATAAAAAGGCATATGGGTTTCCAATAATTCAAAATCAAGTGGAATACAAAACCTGTTTCCATATGCTTTTGCAATGGCTTGATCTTCTTTATCCGCTGTCGCGTTTTCTGCCCCAACTCTATGTTTCAACATGTTTGGTTTGCCAACGCCTTGATAAGCCATATTTATTCGTTCTGTAGGAGTCTTCCAGAGATCAGTATAACAATGATAGATGTCACTATCATCAATTGACATAACTTCATTTCCAGAGATACGAATTGTTGTTTTCTTTATTATTGCTCTTCCTATATTCGGATATATAGTGGCATTTACATCTCTAGAATCTAACTCAATTTCAAATGCTAATCTAACTGTTCCGGGAACAATAACATCATTTCCGGAGAGATTGGGGAATCTCACTAACAATTGTTGATTTTGATCAATAGTTGGTGGATTATTGGTTATCACTACACTTTGACGGATTCCTCTTACCCCACGTGGTTCTCTTATTTTTCTGTAAGGGTTTAATTTGTTTCCATAGGTCGACATTTTTTAAAGGAAAAATTTAATATAAAAAAATGGCGGAAGGATTTAATTTTGATAATCCTACATTTAAAGAAGATGATTATGGTGATGAAGATGAAGATGAAGATGTTGATTCCAGATTACCTACGGTACCCAATGAACATGAACAGAGTATTATTCTAAATCGGAGAAGAACAATCGATGACTTAAGAGGAGATCTCGAACAGACTGCTCTTCAACACTATAAAGAAAATCTTGTAAAGACGTTTTATAAAGAAACAGAGAAGCGATACAAAATGGCGTCAGACAAAATAGATTATGAACAGTTTAGATTGTCAGATGATAGAAAAACTTTATATTGGGTTGTCGGCGACAAAGAAATCAGAATTACTGCAGAACGAGGCCCAGCAGAATTTCTTTCTTTGGCTACTTTAGCAAATGAATACAACCGTGAAGTAGGTAGTGGTGGAACACGGGCAATCAGACAGTATTTAAATTTTCCAGATTATCGAAGTACAACAAAGATATCTCAACGGGCAAGGACGGCTCTGGGAAGTACGCGAAATGATTTGCTAAATGCTGAAGAACAAATTCCAATGCAGGATTTATCTTCTACCCAAGATGTGCAAAATGTAGTAGACACTGCAAATAATGTTGAGACCACTGTTACATCTCTTTTTGATAATTTAGAGCTGCCTGAAGTCAAAAATGCACTCACACAAACAGAAGGTAAAAATTTCAGAGAACTGGAAGCTCTAGATGAGAAACTACAAACTTTCCGTGGTGAACTCACTAATAACTTAGCAAAGCTGACAGACATTGATAAAGATATAGCAAAAGAAAAAAGAAAACTGCAAGAAGCTGAAGAAGTTGAAGATGTAGAGCGGATTAGTAAGGAATTAAAAAAATTGGAAGATGATAGAACTTTAAGACTTGAGGCTGCTAGTGAAAACAAAGAAGCATTACGTAGTCAGATAAACAGGATAAAAGAAACTATTAATAAAGTTTTGAAAGAAGATACTACTCTTGGTGAGAGAATTAAAACATTATTTAGAGAACAAGGGATTACAATTGTTAGTGTTTTAACTGCTTTTGGGATGATTATTGGTGTTATTGTTGAGACTTTTATTCCTACTACTGGTAGTGGATCTATAACCCCTAAACCACCTTCATCACAGGGTGGAGTAAAAGAATGGGTAAAAACAATTAAGTAATCTTGCTAAACTATTAGCTAATCTAGCAGGTAAAGCAGCAGCAGCACTACCGGGTATTATTGGTGCCATTGTGTCTTGGCTGTTGTCTACTACTGGAAAAGTGGTTAACTGGTTTGGCGAACATCTCTGGACATTGCTTCTCCTTGTTGTGGGGTTATTGTATGCAGCTGCAAGAGAGTTTATTAGTAAATCTCATAGATAGTGAGTGCAACAATACCTATTACAATACTTCCTACTATTAATGCTGTTTTGTTGTCTTCGTGTTGTGTTGATTCTTTCTTTTCAACGGGTTCTTGTAGAGATTCTTCCGCAAAGGATTTCTTTGTTTTTGTTTCCTGATGTTTTGGTTCTGGTAGAGATTTCTTTGTTGGTGTACCTTGTATAGTTGCAGGTTGTGTAGTAGGTGCAACAGGTTTAACATTTACATCATTATTGAAACCAAGTGTTTGATTTTCTGTTGCAATTACAATTTTATTATTATATCCAGCGATAGTGCCAATTTGTAAAATCATATCACTGGGAGACATATAGAGACCAAGTCCATATGTGTAATCAACTTTACTTCTTGCGTATTTCAATACATTTTGATAATTTGATATTTGAGTAGGCAAATCGATTGGACTGTTAATTGCATCTTGAACATTTGCTAAGAATTGTTTTTGAGCATCAAATCCTGTGCCTATTTTTAGTATTTCTACACGTGTTTGAGATTGTGCTCCTAATAAAGCCCATACAAACATTCTAATACTTTCGTTAATTCGTTCAATACCTGTTTTTGTTAATCCTTCTGATTTGTCTAATATAAACATTGTCCATGCCTCAGTGATGTCTACTGTATGTTCTATTTTGTCGTTTATATTAAAGAATGGACCATCACTTCGATGTTCTTGTCTGTATTTTCCACTTGGCTGAAAGTATTGTGTGTATTCTCCGAGGCCACTACATTTTGAACTACTTTCCAGTTTTTGACGCCAATCCGTGCTAGGTGAAACATTGAATTCATTGCATAACTTTTGATAGGCTGCTTTGTCGTATGGGTTTTTGTAATAACAGAATGATGCATCTGTCGGTAAAGGTGTTTTAAGTTCTTTTAAAATACGAGCAATACAATAATAAACATGAAATGTATATACTGTTTTAGTTAACCCTTTGTTTTGCAAATGGTCTTGATAACTTACACCACATCCTGTAGTGGCACACCAGACGGCAAAATTTAATTGACATTGCCACCAGTCAAATGATGAATGAAGCCATGTATTCCACGGTTCATTGGTGTGTAATGTTGGATTTTGATAGTTTTGAAATAAGTTGAGAAACGTTACTGGAAAATGGTCATCTTTGTTAACATAAATTGTTTGTTTTACAAGTTCAATATTCTTTTTGGTATATTTAGTATTGTGGTTATATGATGCATTGGGATTGTACTTGAATTCTTTTGGTATCATTTTTATACATAAAAAAATGTATCACACAATTTCCGATATTAATAAAACAATATATTTACAACAATATATAGATAATAAATGTGGAAATAAGAGAATTGGATTGAAGAGTTTTACTTATACCATAGGTTGGTATAATTTAATTGATGAATACATCCAAAAAGGAACAGATAAAGCAATACGTTTACCTTCAGGATTTTACAGTTTCCAACAAGTAGCAGATATATTAAAAAGTAATAATATTGTATTATCTGTAAATGAAACAAATGGCATAGTGTTTTTGACGTCGACCGTTGATTTAAAAATAAGCAAAGGATTAAAAGAGATGTTGGGCCTCGGAAATAAAAGACGATTTAACGCAAATCAAACATATGAGGGAGAAATACCGTTAAATTGTGCACCTTATAAACAACTATATATTCATCTTGAGCAGATAAACAGTGCTTGCAATTTCTTAGATGGTGCTCCTAGTAATATTCTTGGGGTTGTTTCTGTTGAAAATAAATCGTTTGGTGATATTGTTCATACACGATTTAGTAATCCGGAATATAAACAATTGACACATGGTGATATTTCAGAATTAAGTATAAGCGTTTGTGATTCTATTGGAGAAAAAATAAACAACAATGGATTGCCAATTAATTGTGTGTTAGAAATTAAATAATTATTGTATAAAAATGAGTATATTTGGTGTTAAAAAATTTACAACAGATAAGAATGATTTGGCTTTACGTGTTAATGATTTGTATAGATCTTTTACACTTTTAAATAATAGATTACAAAACGCTCATACAAATGAATACATTACAATAAGTGCTGAATCAAAAGGCCCTTTAATTAGAGGTGAGGTGTTTTCATTTGGAAATGCAGGTAGAGAGCCAAAAGTTGGTTATGTTATGATGAGACGTGGTCATATTACAGGTATTAGCCTGTCGAGTGAAAGGTCAAGTGGTGAAGTGCGAGTTGGTGTGTTGGTGGATGGGGGAGTTATGAGTGGGTGTGAAATTACTTTGCGTACAACAATACCAAGAAAACATGATAATTTTGATAAACCATTTTATGTTGAAGCTGGAAGTGTTATTAATTTTATAAGTCTGGGGGCTAATCAAACTGTAGTTAATAGTGTTGCCTCGTTATTAATTGAATTCAAAAAATATATATAAAAATGAAGCAACCTACAGCCCCGAATTTATATCCAGATTTACCTAATGAAGACGGACAAAATTATAGATTACAAAAGATATCAGAAATAGAAAAACAATTAATAAAAGAGAGAGATGTAAGAAAGGCATTATACAAAAAGTATAAACGTGGAATTAATATTACTGATTGTGTTGATACTGCATTAATTTCTTCAAGTGTTATTATGGCTGGTGTTGGTTTATCTGTTCCAATTATGTTGCCGTTGGAAATTGCTGCTGTTGTGTGTGGATCTCTGGGTGTTTGTGTTAAGTTAGTGAGACGTAAATTACATGCAAAAACACAAAAACATTATGAGATTAAAACTATTGCTGATAGTAAGTTGAATAGTATTAAAGACTTGATTTCCAAGGCTTTGACAGATGGGGAAATATCTGAAAATGAATTTAAATTGATTTTAGATGAATTAGACAAATATAATAAACTGAAAGATAGCATACATTCAAACAAACAGGATTAAGTGAGACGGAAAGAAAAAAACTTATTGATGAAGGCAAGGCCCAGGCTTTAGCTGAGGTAAAAAAAAAATAGGAGAAGCTTGATTTCATTTAATAAAATTATAATAGTAAACGACCCCCCTCCCACCTATTTTTAACTCTCACATAAACTAAATATGCATTTGTTAAAAGCTACGCATACACGGTCCTTTCTGTACTTTGATTAACTTTCAGACCTTTCTGTACTTTGATTAACTTTCAGACCTTTCTGTACTTTGATTAACTTTCAGACCTTTCTGTACTTTGATTATATCCATAACGACTTTCAGGCCTTTCTGTACTTTGATTATATCCATAACGACTTTCAAGCCTTTCTGACAAGACTGATCGGACTGTAAGGGTCTGGTCAGGGTCTTCCCTATTCATAAATGCTAAAAGATACCTTTTTCACATGACATCAATCATATGCGTTCAATCTGCCTTACTGTAGCAGTCAGACTGGCTGAAGGCACACTTTCTCTTATTTGTGGTTTCGAGAAAGGTACATTTTTCCTGCTATAATGTGTATTGATCCAATAATTTGATTAATGCTTCCACTGAATAGTTATTGAAATATTCTGAATAGGGAATGACAGTAAGAAATAATGTGATTTTTAGCTATCGATTGACATCACCGTATCAATATTTTATTTACTTATTATATATTTAATACTTAGTTTTATGAATGGGGTTTAGAAATTCCTCTGATAAGAGTATTAGGTTGAAAAATACCATACTGACCCTAAATATTGGGACAGTGATGCCTGACTAAACTGTGTAAACCCAGATATGACTTGGAAGATGTTTCATCAGGGTCTACCATGTTGGTTGGTTGGCAGGTTAGGAAAGGACAAATGGACATGTCCAAATTTGGAGATGGTAAAGTTTGTTAAAGAAATTGCGGAGGTGTCCAGATATTTAGGGTAAACGCAGTATGGAGAAATGTTATATGCTTACGAAAATATATATAGTATAAGTTACAACTGTTTAGAAACTTCTTTGCTGTATCATTGATAAAAAAAAATATTGCATAGCCTTGCATAGAGACGATAAACAACCGCATGGTTGAGGAAAACATTTGCTTGGAGGCGATAAACATCTGCTTAGGAACGTAATGGAGACGAGTAAACAACTCCTTAGTTGCAATAAATATCTGTTTAGATACGAAATGGAGACGGGTAAACAAATACAAAACAAAAAATGAGATACTTCTAAAATGGCTTCTGAGTTAAACAGACGTGATTTTGTGAAAGTGATAAATGAAATAGAAAAATTTGAATCATTGTTGGCAAAGAGTGAAATTAAGATAAATTCTCAAACTAGGGATATAGACAATAAAAAAAGAGAAATTGAAGTTTTAACTGAAAGAATAGTCAAAGTTAAAAACGAATTTAATGACAGAAACAAGAGACAAGTTTGGTTAAGACTAACGAGGCAAAGAGCTGGCGTGAAAAGAAATCTAAACAAATTGTTAGTGAAGAACGAATGTGAAACACAAGAAAAAACATCTTTGCAGATTAAAATCAGTGAATTGATTTCTGAAAAGAACAGATTGCAAGTTATTATTGAGGAAAACGGTGATTAAGGTAAGTTCTGTTTCACTTTTATCATTTTATCTTTTTTTTTTTTCTCGCCCCCCTCAGCCATTTTTACCACTGTACTCCCTTCACTTTTTTTTTCACCCCACTCCCTCCATCATTTTTGCACAGTACTCCCTTCACTTTTTTTATTTTTTGTGTTAGGAGAAAAAGCATTTTTTTTTTTTTCTCGAGGTGTGTGTGTTTTTAGGGGGACCCAGAGGTGCTTTTTTTTTTAGGGGTGCGTTTTTTTTTTTTTTCACCCCCCTTTCATCACTTTGCCACAGTACTCCCTTCCTCTTTTTTTTTTTTTTTTTTAGGGGGTGTGTTTTTTTTTTTTTTTTTTAGGGGTGTGTTTTTTTTTTTTTTTTAGGGGTGTGTTTTTTTTTCTTTTTCGGGCAGGTTAGCCTAAAAGTGGGTTTGGGGTGGTGGGTTTAAAGGCCAAACCCACTTTTATTAGTCTAAACCCAAACCCACTGGCTCACCAGTTTTTATTTTTACAGATTTTTTCACTTTTCATTTTTACCATTTTTTCGAGGTCACTCTAGTAGGTATTTTTTTATGTGGGGAGAAGCTAAAAAAATTTTTTTAGGGTGTCCTATAGGTGTGGGATATTGTGTCGTGCAGCCCATATATTTCTTCAAGCCCCTATTGGCGGGGGCCGCAGATGGAAGGTGTAAGGCAATTGTGTCAACCATACAAAAATGAAAAATTTCAGATAAAAAATTCTGATATGTTTCTTATTTCTGCTAAAAATGTTTTTGAGCAGAAATAAGAATTTTCTTATATCTGCTTAAAACATGGATTATAGGTACTCGTTAGGACCGCATCGACGAGCCGGTTCTAACGAGTACCAACAATCCATGTTTTGAGCAGAAAGTTAGAAAATTGTTTTTCTTATTTCTGCTCAAAAATATGGATGGGGAGTACTCTGCTCAAAAAACCTGGATTGTGGGTACTCGTTAGAACCGCATCGACTAGGCGGTTTTAACGAGTACCCACAATCCATGTTTTGAGCAGAAATAAGACAAAATAATGCATACCCCTGAAAAAAAAAAGTTTTAATGTAAAAAATGGGGTTTTAGGGGGTCAGAATTATAAAGTCATGCTTTTGTGATCTTTTAACATAGCATAAACTTTCAACGGTTGAGTGATTTTATTTATTCCGGAAAGTTTCTTGTTCCAACCCGTGCACATGACGTGGTAGAGTGACAGCTATAAATGCCACCGTGAGGCGCTGGGTATATACATTCCTCAATGTTCATCTACGACAACATAGGTTAGTAAGATTGTTTATTATGCCCCCAACTTTGAAAAAGTTGGAGGGGCATATTGCTTCTGGTTCGTTCGTCCGTTCGTCCGTCCGTTACGCTTTTGATGCATAGCATAACTAAAGAACCGTGTATGCTAGGGTTTTGAAATTTCATATATGGATTCCTCATGGAAAATTAGCTGACGCGTATTTTTTTTCTCGTCCGGATTATGCCCCCTTCAAGAGTTATTGCCCTTTGAAATTTTTTTGATAAAATCTTGTCAGCAAGATATCTCAAAAACTATTGGAGCTAGAGCCTTGAAAGTTAGTGATTATATTGGTGGGGATGAGTAGATGAACTGATTAACTTTTGACAAAATTCCGAAAAATACTTTGTGAGTTATGGCCCTTTGTCATTTTGGTAATTTGTGCCCATTGTAATGTATGCTAAAAGTGATGCATAGCATATCTTTAGAACCGTGTATGCTAGGGTTTTGAAATTTCATATATGGATTCCTCATGGAAAATTAGCTGACGCATATTTTTTTTTTCGTCCGGATTATGCCCCTTTTAAGAGTTATTGCCCTTTGAAATTTTTTTAATAAAATTTTGTCAGCAAGATATCTCAAAAACTATTGGAGCTAGAGCCTTGAAAGTTGTTGAATAGATTGGTGGTGATGAGTAGATGAACTGATTAACTTTTGACAAAATTCCGAAAAATACTTTGAGTTATGGCCCTTTGTCATTTTGGTAATTTGTGCCCATTGTAATGTATGCTAAAAGTGATGCATAGCATAACTTTAGAACCGTATATTCTAGGGTTTTGAAATTTCATATATGGATTCCTCATGGAAAATTAGCTGACGCCTATTTTTTTCTTGTCCGGATTATGCCCCTTTTAAGAGTTATTGCCCTTTGAATTTTTTTTAATAAAACTCTGTCAGCAAGATATCTCAAACACTATTGGATCTAGAGCCTTGAAAGTTGGTGATTATATTGGTGGGGATGAGTAGATGAACTGATTAACTTTTGACAAATTCCGAAAAATACTTTGTGAGTTATGGCCCTTTGTCATTTTGGTAATTTGTGCCCATTGTAATGTATGCTAAAAGTGATGCATAGCATATCTTTAGAACCGTGTATGCTAGGGTTTTGAAATTTCATATATGGATTCCTCATGGAAAATTAGCTGACGCGTATTTTTTTTCTCGTCCGGATTATGCCCCTTTTAAGAGTTATTGCCCTTTGATTTTTTTTTTTAATAAAATCTTGTCAGCAAGATATCTCAAAAACTATTGGAGCTAGAGCCTTGAAAGTTGGTTAATAGATTGGTGGTGGTGAGTAGATGAACTGATTAACTTATAACAAAATTCCGAAAAATACTTTGTGAGTTATGGCCCTTTGTCATTTTGGTAATTTGTGCCCATTGTAATGTATGCTAAAAGTGATGCATAGCATATCTTTAGAACCGTGTATGCTAGGGTTTTGAAATTTCATATATGGATTCCTCATGGAAAATTAGCTGACGTGTATTTTTTTTTCTCGTCCGGATTATGCACCTTTTAATTAAAGAGTTATTGCCCTTTGAATTTTTTTTAATAAAATCTTGTCAGCAAGATATCTAAAAAACGATTGGAGCTAGAGCCTTGAAAGTTGGTTAATAGATTGGTGGTGATGAGTAGATGAACTGATTAACTTTTGACAAAATTCCGAAAAATACTTTGTGAGTTATGGCCCTTTGTCATTTTGGTAATTTGTGAAAAACTTTGTCATCGTTCTAGCGCCTACATTTCTTCACCAATTTCAATATAACTTCACACAAATGTTCCTTATAAAAATCTCGAGCGAGTTCGACTTTCAAGGTCATGCCCTCAAGGTCAAGGTCACTGTGGCTATTTTTAGAAAAACTTTGTCATTGCTCTAGCGCCTACATTTCTTCACCAATTTCAATATAACTTCACACAAATGTTCCTTATAAAAAAAATCTCGAGCGAGTTTGACTTCAAAGTCATGGCCTCAAGGTCAAGGTCACTGTGGCTATTTTTTGAAAAACTTTGTCATCGCTCTAGCGCCTACATTTCTTCACCAATTTCAATATAACTTCACACAAATGTTTCTTATGACAATATCTCAGCGAGTTCGACTTTCAAGGTCATGACCTCAAGGTCAAGGTCACTGTGGCTATTTTAAGAAAAACTTTGTCATCACTCTAGCGCCTACATTTCTTCACTGATTTCAGTATAACTTCACATAAATGTGCCTTATGACAATATCTTGAGCGACATCGACTTTCAAGTTCATGACCTCAAGGTCAAGGTCACTGTGGCTATTTTTAGAAAAACTTTGTCATTGCTCTAGCGCCTACATTTCTTCACTGATTTCAATATAACTTCATACAAATGTTCCTTATGACAATATCTCGAGTGTGTTCGACTTTCAGGGTCATGACCTCAAGGTCAAGGTCACTGTAGCTATTTTTAGAAAAAAAATTGTCATCGCTCTAGCGCCTACATTTCTTCACCGATTTCAATATAACTTCACACAAATGTTCCTTATGACAATATCTCAAGCCATTTCAACTTTCAAGGTCAAGGTCACAATGGCTATTTTTAGAAAAACTTTGTCATCGCTCAAGCGCCTACATTTCTTCACCGATTTTAATATAACTTCACACAAATGATCCTTATGACAATAGCTCGAAAGAGTTCGACTTTCAACGTCAAGGTCACTGTGGCTATTTTTAGAAAAACTTTTTCATTGCTCTAGCGCTTACGTTTTTTCACCAATTTCAAAATCGATTCACACAAATGTTCCTTATGACAATATCTGTAGCGAGTTCCACTTTCAAGGTCAAGGTCACTGTGGCTATTTTTAGAAAAAACTTTGTCAATGCTCTAGCGCCTACATTTCTTCACCAATTTCAATATAACTTCACACAAATGTTCCTTAAGACAATATCTTGAGCGATTTCGACTTTCAAGGTCAAGGTCACTGTGGCTATTTTTAGAAAAACTTTGTCATCGCCCTAGCAACTACATTTCTTCACTGATTTCAATATAACTTCAAACAAATGTTCCTTATGACAATACCTCAAGGGAGTTTGACTTTCAAGGTCAAGGTCACTGTGGCTATTTTTAGAAAAACTTTGACATGGCTCTAGCGCTTACATTTCTTCACCGATTTCAGTATAACTTCACACAAATGTTCCTTATGACAATATCTCCAACTATTTCGACTTTCAAGGTCAAGGTCACTGTGGCTATTTTTAGAAAATCTTTGTCATCCCTCTAGTGCCTACATTTATTGATGGATGTTAATAGAACTTCACACAAATGTTTCTTATGGTAATATCTCGAGTTGCTTTGACTTTCAAGGTCATGGCCTCAAGGTCAAGGTCACTATGGCTATTTTTAGAAAAACTTTGTCATTGCTCTACCGCCTACATTTATGATTTTAATCTAACTTCACACAAAAGATGCTTATGATAATATCTTGAGCAAGATCTACTTCGCGGCCATGGCCTCAAGTCAAGGTCCCTATGACTATTTTTAGAGAAATATTGTCATCACTCTAGAACCTACATTTATGGATGGATTTTTAAACAAACTTTACACAAATGTTGCATATGATAATATCTCAAGCAAGTTGGACTTTTGCCATTTCAGTGTTTTCCACACACAAAGTTGTCTTGTGCGAGGGGATTTGTATCGCATGCGATGCCTTGTTTTTTTTAATAAAATCTTGTCAGCAAGTCTATATCTTGAGAACTATTAGAGCTTCATTAATCATTCTTGGTACTAACTTGCATCCAGTCATTGCAACTTCAACGCAAGCATCCATATCTGACATTGACCTGTATTTCATGGTTCACTGACTTCGTGAATTATTGCGACCACCCTGACTTTCACCATTTCTCGAAAACTATTAAAGCTTTTTAAATTATAATTGGTACAAACTTGCATCTAGGAATTGCAACTGCAATGCAAGCGTCCATATTTGACTTTTACCCATATTTCATGGTTCACTGAATTATTGCGACCACCCTGACTTTCTATCTAATGTAAGAGTCCATTTCTCAAGATCTATTAGAGCTTCATTAATTGTATTTGGTACAAGCTTGCATTTAGGAATTGAAACTTCAATGCAAGTATCCATTTCTGACCTTGACCTACATTTTATGGTTCACTGACTTTGTAAAATAGTGTGACAATCCTAACTTTCACCCTGATGTAAGAGTCTGTTTTTAAGAGTTTCATTGATGAAACTTGGTACATGCTTGCAACTAGGAGTGAAATTTTTATGCAGGCATCCATGTTTGACCTTGACCTAGATTTCATGGTTTGGTGACTTTGCGCCCCCACAGGCGCGACATAGCCTTCGGGGGAATTCTTGTTGTATGTTTTTGAGTCTTATTTGTTGAATATTTTGCCATCTAAGGACAAGCAAAGGTTGGGGGCATTGTGTTTTACAAACACCATTTCTAGTTTGTTTCTTCTTTTTCTCTTGTTTTTCTCCTGTTTTTTTCTCTTCGATTGTCCTATCCTTCATTACGCAAAAGTTCGATACATTTAGGATCTTGAATAAATCATTTTTACAAATCTGAAAAAAAAAAATCCGATGTTAGAATCTGAAAGCCAACCCCGACCAGATAGGTTCGGGAGATTATAGCGATCAGCCTGGCGTCCATCCGTAGAAAAAGCCTCGTCGGCGTCTGGTCCGGGTCTACAGTTTGCCAATGTCCCCCAAAAGGCCCACAGGCATATACGGGTTAAACAATGCTCGTCGGCCGATGGGAAAGTATGAACGCAGCAGGTCGCGTGCAAAGTAAATGGACCATGAAGTGGTTCATGTAAACTTTGCTAGCAACCCGCTGTCGTTCATGTTTTCACATTATTTGCCCCTCATCACTGGGCGAAACAAATCATCGCTTATAGGACAAACTTTTAAAGCCGAAAAACATTTACACCTTGTTTATCATCAAGCTAAAAAGCGTTGATGTCACCAACGCCTATAGAGGACCATTGTTTAGACTCGCGTCACTGAAAATCACGCGACTCGATGCGTTCATGGAAGTATGCTATAGGTTTTCATAAGACTTTACAATGGTAATGTAAATATACGAGGACTATTCAAATATGAATGTAACTAAGCACATAAAAATGATTCCGTGACAGATTTCGATGAAAAATTTATTTTGTCCCCTCGTAGTATTCCCATTTAACAGATATACAAACTTTCAGTCTTCTGATCCAATCATTGAATGCATTTTGGTAGTCTTTTCGAGGTATACCATGAAGGCACTGGAATATTGCAGAACCGAGGTGTTTGCGCTATACAAATTTTCGACCTGGAAGGTATTTTTTCAGCCGCGGGAACAAAAAAGGCACACGGGGCAAGGTCAGGGGAATACGGTGGGGGAGTTCAACAACCTTTTCCTGCTTCAGAAGTCGTGCACAATGAACGCCTTGTGCGATGACGCATTGTCATGTAGCAATCTGACATTGGCCAAACCAGTTGCGGGTCTTCGTTCTTTGAAATATTTCTTCAATTTTCGAAGAACTTTATTCTTGTAAAACTTCGCATTTACAGATTTGCCTTTAGGCACAGCAACCTGAATAGCATGGCCCTGATTTGAAAAGAATATGGCATACATTACCTTCTTTTACGCTCATGGTCCGCTTTGCAATGCATCGTCTTTTACTTTGTTGCCCATATTTTGTTCTGAATCTTTCGTTTTGGCTCAAAAAAGTGAACCAATGTCTCGTCACCTGTGACGACATTAGTGAAAGACCGTGCATTGTATTTGGAAACTTTTTAAGCAACTCCTTGGCGCACTGAACGCGTGTATCGTGCATCGGTAGCAACTATTTCTTTCACTCTAGCAACCATCTTGGCAGATGTTGCTCTTTTCGGCCGACGATCACGTGGTGCATCTTCTGTTGAGCCTAGCCCACAGCTGAATTTCTTACACCAACGAAAAACTGTTGGAAAAGACATTTCATTATGCCCATAAACCGAACATATTTCATCAAAAATGTCTTTGCACCGTATTCCAAGAATACAAGATTATAAATGTAGGACCGTATTTCAACGGCGTACTCTGACCTTCTTCCAACCATGTTTTGTATTAGTATACAAGAGTAGACAGTGTTTATCGAACGATATACATGGCTAAAGTGCACGGATTTTAACAGGTTTGATATAAATGTATAGGTAAAATGTTTTTCTACGCCTTGATATTTATTTCCAGGTGATTTTCGCATTAGTGCATGAGAAAACGTTCTACTTGCATTCGTATTTGAACAGTCCTAATACTTAAATGAACCTTCAGCAAATTTTTATTACTTTTTAATGTTTTACATTTTGTTACATGTGGGTTTACGGCGTCCCGCAAACCCCCATGCTGAAAAGACAACCGATCGTGATCTCTGACAGGTGTACGGGTAGATGTGGGGTAAGGCACAAGAAAGATATCAGATTAATAACGTGACTTATTTACAGTATCTATATGCAACAATACTAAAACAAAACATCGCATTTATTTGCTTCTGCAGCCCACTCAAGACGTCCGCCCCAAAGGCAAAACGATGTTCTGTGCTCGGAACGGGTTGACGTGAATGTCTACAGAAGCAAATAACAAAAACAATAAAATAAGAAAAAGAAACACAAGACGCGACTGGCCAGATTAAACGTTCACTTAGGGTGAACAACTTTTCGCGCACTGTTGAAAACTAGTTTGTCGACCTTGTTGTCGACAAGTTGATTTATATTATTTATCGATTCGTATTCATACGAACTTGAAGTCCCGGTAACTACTTCGTTGAATCGATTCTAGGTTGTTTTCCACAACCTGTCTATGGTCTCTACGGTCTGTTATTCGGTCTGTCCGCCCTTGCTGGACACTAAACAGATAGCGTCGCACCAGTACCTGCTCCTATCTGGCAGAGAGCAGCAGGTCACCACACATCGTTGTGCCTGCAAATTACTATAATTCGACTTAAGATGCAGTTCACAAAACATACATGCTATATCATAATCCCCCTCCCGGAGAAGTAAGAATATGTTCATGCATATACCGTTATTGCGCATGCGCCGACCAGACACACAGGCTGATCAGTGCATGCGACAAATAACTGCACAGCAGAACTCAACTTGACTGCATCAAATTATCAGCACCCAGCGCTTGACACAAGAATACTCAAAGTTTGTTTCCTTACTGAGCACAACAGAAATCGATTAATGCTCACTCCTACTGAGCATAATACCCATCAAATTCGTGCTCACAACAATATCACAGGTAAGAGGCAATTGAACTGACCACGCCTTTGCGCTACCTGGTCACCCGCCAATTACAAGAAACAAAAACTATTTCATATATTTCTCCGCGACACGGCTCACAAATATAGCTATTCACAATTCATTACATTAACAACAGCTAGAAACTACAAACAGGAAGATTTTCATCTATTCTCCACAACATTTGTTAGTGTCTCATAAGGACCAACACTGTTTACCGTAAATTCTCTGTATTTGGTAGGCACCACGTCACAACCGCCCTCGTGACGCTGATGACACAGTTGACGTCATCCACGCCGCTTAGGCAGTTATAACGTGTGGCGACCAAATACTCTCACTTATCATCATCACGTTCTTTTTAGCTCGGCTGTTTGCGAAGAAAACGACGAGGTATTGTCATAGCTCTGTCGTCGTCTGCGCCGTCGTCGTGCAAAAAACTTGGACATTTTTTAATATCTCTGTCATTACTGAACATATTAACTTGAAATTCGGAATAGTTGTTCATTATGAAAAGGGGAACTCATACCACTAGGTGAGGTAACTCTCAAAATATTTTTGGCAGTTATGCCCCTTTTTCGACTTAGAATTTTTGTTTAACTAAAAGAAACTGCAGCCGAGCGTTGGCACCCGCATGCAGGGCTCTTGTTATGTACATACATGTACAAACCGAGTTCTCAAACAAAAACAGCATCATTACAAAATGAACTCGTAATTCTTCTTGAACAATTTTTTCTCTTCAACATGAACATGCTTGTAAAATCAAATTCATCACGATTCATTATCACGGATAACCCGACAGGCTCTTGTAAGTGTTTGCCCTGATGAAGATATGGTTAAACCAGTCTTAATTTTACGTCCCCTCTACACCTAATATCATATAGAGACGGGACCACGGTTTTCTAACCACTGCTAGTCAAAAGTTATGGATCAAACAAGTGTCCCGGCGTTTATTAATTATATTCTACAAAAGGGGTCTAAAAGCCTAAATGAATCTAGAATGAGCGGGTGTCCAAACTTTACGTCTTACCAACATCTAGGGTCAGACTGACAGGACCTCGCTTAAAAGACTCATGCTACTGCTTGAGAAGCCTGGGATCGATACTGCGACCTCTAGCTGGTAAAGCTAGTAGCCTAATCATTACACCACAGTGGCTTCAAAAGTGAATCCAGAATAGGCTTCAGAAAGTTGGGGTATACTAGAAGTAAACCCCTCCAAAACCTACAAGCATGTTGAAACAAAAACTAATAATAAACATAGATTTAACATACCGTACTATATTCAATCTCTATCCCGCCACTGTGTGCATTTATTCGCACTTGACCTGCTGCTGAATAATGTTCGTTTTTCAGGGTTTTTTATATCTATGAATACTACCGGAAAATCATGCATACTCATATTAGCTCCCTAAAATCGTGGCGAGGTGAAGATACCGTCCACAATCATAGCCAGATAGCAAAAATCGAGTAGATAATGGATTTGCGTTCAAAAAGTATTTCCCCTAGGGGAAAAATGATGCAATGTCCCTACAAATCAATGTTATAACTCCCGTCAAAAAGAACACACACCTCATGACTGGAATGAAAATTATATATGGCACAATTTGGCGGTTGGCGATTTTTAGGCAAATTTTATAGAAATCGACCTTATAGCGGCCAACTGTATGGTAAAAAAATCTCCACAAACCACTCATGCATACATCGTATATGTGCATGACTTGTGCATGAAGTAGCACATTTTGCCTACAGTATTTCAACTAAAATATTTCACTCGCACCGCCTTGCCATATACCTACTAAAATAATTTAGATGTGCATAAGCACCAGATGGGTTTCCTATTCCATCTCGTAACACATTTACATAATTTTCCATTAAATACATCACGAAAACACGCCTATATTATTATTTTAACCCCCTAAAAAACTGAGGTTTACAGGGGTGAACCTTATTTTTCTTATTTCTGCTTCAAAATATAGATTGTGGGTACTTGTTAGAACCGCCTAGTTTTTTTTTGTGTTTTTTTTAAGCTCGTCGGAGCCGAAGGTGCCAGGGGAGCTATTGTGATCGGTCATTCGTCCGTCGTCGTCATCGTCCGTCCGGATGTCCGTCCACAATTCCTTTAAACCACATTTCCTAAAGCACAGAACAGATTTTGACCAGACTTGGCAGAAATGATCTTAGGTGGTCCTCTCTGTTGTTCAAAGAATTCCATTCCATGCAGAACTCT
The DNA here is from genome assembly GCA_963580285.1 of Lucinisca nassula. Lineage (NCBI taxonomy): Eukaryota > Metazoa > Mollusca > Bivalvia > Lucinida > Lucinidae > Lucinisca > Lucinisca nassula. The sequence continues at coordinate 208,258,861 of OY757010.1, read as the reverse complement.
GGTTGCCATGGCAACAAAAGGGAAAAATAGAAAAAAAAACCTTTAAAAATCTTGTCTGAAACCAGACGGCCCAGGTCATTGATAGTTGGTATGAAGCTACATCTTGTGGACCTCTTCAAAGATTGTTCAAATTAATGCCCTGGGGCCAAAAATGGCCCCGCCCCGGGGCGTACTGGTTTTTTCATACGCTTATATAGGGAAAACCTTTAAAAATCTTCTTGTCTAAAACCAGAAGGCCCAGGTCTTTGATATTTGGTATGAAGCTTCATCTATTGACCTCTTCCAAGATTGTTCAAATTATAGCCCTTCGGCCGAAAATAACCCCGCCCCGGGGCCCTTTGCTTTTACATCGGCTTATATAGGGAAAATCTTTAAAACTCTTTTACTCTGAAACAGCAAGGCCCAGGTCTTTGATATTTGGTGTGAAGCTTCATCTAGTGGACCTACAAATATTGTTCAAATTATAGCCATGGGGCCAAAAATGTCCCCGCGCCAGGGCCCACTGGTTTTACATAGGCTTATATCGAGAAATCCTTTGAAAATCTTCGTCTGAAACCAGCAGGCCCAGGTCTTTGATATTTGGTATGAAGCTTCATCTAGTGGACCGCTATGAAGATTGCTCAAATTACAATGCTGGGGCCAAAAATGGCCCAAAACGGGGGCCCACTGGTTTTACATAGGCTTATATAGGGAAATCCTTTGAAAATCTTCTGGTCTGAAACCAGAAGGCCCAGGTCTTTGATATTTGGTACGAAGCTTCATCTAGTGGACCGCTACGAAGATTGTTCAAATTATAGCCCTCAGGCCGAAAATGGCCCCACAAGGGGGGCCACTTGTTTTACATAGGCTAATTTACGGAAAAACTTTAAAAATCTTATCCCAGAACTTTAATATTTGGAATGAAGCTTCATCTAGAGGACCTCTACCAAGGTGTTCAAATTATAGCCCTTGGGCCAAAAATGCCCCGCACCGGTGCGTACTGATTTTATGCAGGCCTATGATAGGGAAAACCTTTAAAAATCTTCTGGTCTGAAACCGAAAGCCCCAGATCTTTGATATTTGGTATGAAGCTTCATCTAGTTGACCGCTATGAAGATTGATGAAATTATAGCCATGGGGCCAAAAATGGCCTCACACTGGGGCCCTTAGGATTTACATACTAGGCTAATATAGGGACAAAAAATCTTGTCTGAAACCAGAAGGCCCATGTCTTTGATATTTGATATGAAGCTTCATCTAGTTGACCTCTACAAAGATTGTTCAAATTATAGCCCTGGGGCCAAAAATGCCCCCGTGCCGGGGCCCACTGGTTTTATGCAGGCTTATGATAGGGAAAACTTTAAAAATCTTCTTCTCTGAAACCAGAAGGCACAGGTCTTTGATATTTGATATGAAGCTTCATCTAGTTGACCTCTACAAAGATAGTTCAAATATTAGCCCTGGGACCAAAAATGGCCCCGCGCCGGGGCCCACTCGCTTTACATAGACATATTAGGGAAAAACCTTTTAAAGCTTTGTCTAGTACAGAACACTGGGGCACGTGCAAAACTCTTAGCTCAGGTGAGCGATATAGGACCGTCATGGTTCTCTTGTTTTTTCACTGTAAATGCACAGAAATTGTAAATATACTTCGTCAAAATGTTCCTATACGTACATATATTGCTTGTTACCATAGTTACTATAAACTTAAACTACTTGTTTCGTGTTGGGTTTCGTTTGCTTAAACCTATCAAGTGTTCCCTTAAGACACCCACTGTAATTTTCGCAGAATCGTAGCAAATGCTAAGATTAACATTATAAAAACATCACGAAAACATGCCTATATAATTTGACTCCCCCCCCCCCTCCCCCCACTGAACTGCACTTTCATAAAGTAAAACAGGGGTTTACACGAGTTAACCTTATTTTTCTGATTTCTGCTCTAAAATATAGATTGTGGGTACTCTTTAGAACCGCCTCACTAGAATACCCACAGTCTATACTGAGCAGAAATAAGAAAAATAACACAAGGTTTCATATCAAAAGTTTACTATTTTTCGGAGGTAAAGTTTACAATGTATTTGTATAGGCAGGATATCAATGCTTACACTATATACACAGGATTTCAAAGGTTACACTATATACACAGGATTTCAATGGTTACTCTTTATACACAGGATCATTACCAGGAATTCTCGTACTACAGGAACTGTCACTCGGGATTACCGATATCCCATAATTGATTGACGTAAGTTAATTCCCTTAGACTGTAGTCGAGATAGTGGCGTTTACCTGTGTTGAAAGTGTGTAATAAGTTTCACACCTCCCGGTTTGAGTTACAATACACAACCAATCTGTGTTCTATCCAGTGCCCTGTTAAAATTTGTATGGATATACATTCTAAATTTTGCCACCGAAAATTTCAAGATGAAAAGTAGAAGTAAAACAAAGATCAGGACTCGATGCAATTAACTTACTCCACCCATCAAAGACACCAAAGGGAAAGAAACAAACATGAAGCGACCAGACCATAATGGAAACCTAAACAAAGGGTGGCCATAAGGACAGTTACTTTCCCACAAAATGGCCAAATGGCCATCCAAAATAAGACACAAGTGATACACACAACATAAATAAACCTCCACAGAAGAACCGCCTTGGAACGGTCAGTGGAAAGAATTCCACTGGGGGGGGGGGGGGGGCTTAAATCGATTTTACGTGGCCTGATATTTTATATAAAAAGGCAGGTTTTGCTAACGGATGACCAGGTGTATTGTCCTCGATATAAATTAAATATTCATGGCCGGGCCGTTAATCCAAAATTATAGGGAAATAAAAATAGATCACGTTTATTCATGTATAAATATATTATTTCTTTTATATATTTTATGGGTATATTCATGTAATTTTGTTCCTTTCTATATTGTGGCCCTTGGTAAACAATAAAAGAAACGTAATGATGACAATATATAAAATTTAGTTAATGAAATTCAGCGTATAGTAATGACATGCCATTTATAAAGCTCTGGCCTCTAGTGAGGATTGTTACGCCGTAAAACAATTATGTATCCGAACACAGGCCCTAGTAGACACGGTGGCGTATGTTTTGAATTCAGCTTTGACACAGGATTTCAAATAACGTGGTAGTTTTTAAGGTGAAGACAAGATCGGTCTGCATATTTACTGATTCAATAACGGTTCTATGAATTGCATTGCTTCCGTGAACCAGTCTCTGATCAGACCGCACTTGCTTAAGCGCAGTCTGATCTGAGTATATACTAGTCGCCAATGCCACATTGTTTAAAATCACGTCGCGGCTTTTTGTCTTTTCTTTTTGTTATGGAAAATTCATTTTAGATAACCATATATACTAATTTTACAAGGGTGTTGACTTATTTCAGAAGCCGGCCTCGGTAGCTCAGTCGCATGCGCGAATGATTGGTGATCAGGAGGATGTGGGTTCGATACCTGCCGGAGACGGCTATATTCTTTCGTGGAAACTGATCATGAAATCTTCTCTTCATACTTTCTTCCACCGTTTCAAAAGGGCAGCTGTCAGTTTCAAACAAAAGAATTTGCGCCATACTGGTTAATCGCTTACGTATACTTAGTAGAAAAGTGGGGATAGGTAAACGGACAAGCTCGATATGACAAAAAATGTTGAAGGCCTTTAAATAGAGGATCTTACATGAGTGCTCATGTATTATTGAATTTATTAAACGAGTTGAGGAAAAGGGATAAAATGCGAGGCTTTGCCGAGCATTTTATCCCTTTTTCTCAACGAGTTTAATAAATTTAATAATACATGAGCACGAATGCAAGATTCTATTTATCATATGACATTAAAAGCGTATTTTATTCACGATTGTTTACAAAAATGTCAACATTCCGCCGTTAGTAAACGCGACGTCATTAAGGACGTCGTACATGTAACGTTACGGGACGTATCTAGCTAATTTGCATATTTAATCCACTAGTGGATTATCGAAAATAATGCATGACGTTATTACACTCTCAGACGCGACGTCATATGATAAACTCATATCTAATTTCTGATATGAATAGCTCTACCTATACTGGGATGTGCTAATTAAAGCAACTAAAGCTCTGTCGTCTATCAGATTAACCCATTTTGTACCGACCGAATTCGTCAACCTCAAGTCCATTTCAAAATGTAATGGTGTGAAGTGTTTTCTAAATATATTCAAAAAAATAAAAATGGCTGAACAAAAGCAGAGCTCGGTGGCGTCTAATCTTGGCCTGCACTTTTTGCTATAACCCGTTTTGTGGGATTCGGTACAAAATGGGTTAATGCACAACACTCACAAACTTTGCATAAACATATCTCGGACGCCCTAGGCGAGCAACTCGCGTTATTTCAATATACACCGATACATCCTAAGTCATTTCAGAATATAGAAAGTGGGTTTGTGTCGTAATTTTCTTTAAGATTTACACAAGACACAACGAAGTGAGCCTATACTCAAATTATATTATATTAAAACCTTTACCACCCTAAAATTGAAATTTTCAGATTAAAAAATCCTGATAATTTTAATATTTCTGCACATAACATACATTGCGGATACTCGGTAGAAACGCCTCGACGAGGCTGTTCAAACGAGAATAATATAAGTCACATCTTTACTATCAGCCAATCAGACTACATTGTATAGTGTTTTCATTAAAATCCACAAAGTGGTAGACAAACGGTATAGATCCTGATAACATGGCTTCTTCAGAACTAATCTGATCGGGATCTACACTGTTTGCAAAGTTAGGGTTTGTCGTGAACAGCAGGTTAAGGGTTAATGCAATGTAAAAAAATGGTTTACTTTTTGCTTTAACCCGTTTTGTGGAATTCAGTACAAAATGAGTTAATACACAACACTTACAAACTTTGGATAAACATATCTCGGACGCCCTAAGCGAGCAACTCACGTTATTTCAATATACACCGATACATCCTCAGTCATTTCAGAATAAAGTGGGTTTGTGTCGTAATTTTCTTTAAGATTTAAACAAGACACAACGAAAGTAGCCTATACTCACATTATATTATATAATATTGAAACTTTTACCACCTTAAATTGAAATTTTCAGATAAAAAAATCCTGAAAATTTTAATATTTCTGCACATAACATACATTGCGGATACTCGGTAGAAACGCCTCGACGAGGCTGTTCAAACGAGAATAATATAATGTCACATCTATACTATCAGCCAATCAGACTACACTGTATACTGTTTTTGTTCATATTCACAAACTGGTAGACAAACCGTATAGATTCTGATCAGATGGCTTCTTTAGAATCTGATCTGGATCTACACTGTTTGCAATGTCAGGGGTTGTCGAGAACAGCAGGATAAGGGTTAATGCAATGTAAAAAAACAATTGGTTTGTGGTTTGTTTGTCATTATAAACCTCAAAAAAATCTTCTCTGAAACTGCAAGGCCCAGGTCTTTGATATTTGGTATGAATCTTCATCTTATGGACCCCTACCAAGATTGTTCAAATTATAGTTCTGGGGCCAAAAATGCCCCCGCCCCAGGGCCCTTTGGTTTGACATGGGCTTATATTGGGAAAATCTTTAAAAAATCTTCTTCTCTGAAACTGCAGGGCCCAGGTCTTTGCTATTTGGTATGAAGCTTCATCTAGTGGACCCCTACCAAGACTGTTCAAATTATAGTGCTGGGGCCAAAAATGCCCCCGCCCCGGGGCCTTTTGGTTTTACATAGGCTTATATAGGAAAAATCTTTAAAAATCTTCTTTTCTGAAACTGCAAGGCCCAGGTCTTTGATATTTGGTATGAAGCTTCATCTTGTGTACCTCTATCAAGATTGTTCAAATTATAGCCCTGGGACCAAAACTGCCCCCGCTCCTGGGCCCTTTGGTTTTTCATAGACTTATATAGGGAAAATCTTAAATCTTCTACTCTGAAACCACAAGGCCTTGGTCTTTGACATTTGGTATGAAGCTTCAGCTAGTGGACCTCTACCAAGATTGTTCAAATTATAGCCCTGGGGCCACAAATGCCCCCGCCTCAGGGCCCTTTGGTTTTACATAGACTTATAATGGAGATAATCTTTGAAAATCTTCTTCTCTGAAACTGGCTTCTCCAGACTTTCGGATGAGTCTTTAAACCGAGGTCCCGTCTCCGTATGACCTTAGCTGTTGGTGGGACGTAAAACTAAAACACTCACTCACTCACTCTTCTCTGAAACAACAAGGCCCAGGTCTTTGATATTTGGTGTGAAGCTTCATCTAGTGGACCTCTATCAAGATTGTTTAAATTATAGCCCTGAGGTCAAAAATGCCCCTGCCCCGGGGCCATTTGGTTTTACATAGGCTTATGTAAGGAATATCTTTAAAAAATCTTCTTCTCTGAAACAGCAAGGCCCAGGTCTTTGATATTTGTTGTGTAGCTTCATCTAGTAGACCTTTGCCAAGATTGTTCAAATTATAGCCTTTGTTGATATTTGGTATGAAGCTTCACCTTTTTAGACCTCCCTCAACATTATGCACATTATAACCCTGGGGTCAATAATGGCCCTCCCCGGGGCCCACTTGTTACTCTATGGATCAGGTGAGCGATCCAGGGCCATCATGGTCTTCTTGTTCTTATTCTTCTCTAAAATATAGATTATGGGTACTCGTTGGAACCGCCTCGCAGAGGCAGTTCTATGGCGTACACACACATTTTATGTATAAGAAAAACATCATATTTTTTCTTACAATTGCTGGTTTTGACGGTGAAATTATTTATATGAATAGGCGTGTTTTCGTAATGATGAAAATATGCATCGTATTATATAAATTATAACTTATCGAGAACATGAAAGTTTTCTAAACACATGAAATAAAACACTGGCGTAAAATCTAATAAACATTACCTAAACCTGCCTATTCAAATGTAGATTGAAAAGTTACCGTCAAAAACTGAAAAATTTGACCCTCACAAACATTGTCTTATTTCTGCTAAAAACATGGATTGTGGTTGCTCGTTAACCCAGACTCAGTGAGGCGATTTTAACAAGTACCCACAATCTTTATTTTGCGCAGAAATGAGATAAAAATAAAAAAAAAAAAAAAAACTTTTGAGCTTAAAATCACACGTTTGACTGTTCTATCGAGTCATCATACCGTCATTCTAAAGAGTATACCCTCAATCTATAATTAAGGGCAGAAATAAGACGGAACTTTTTTCTTTAATTAAGTTGGCCGTGAAATTTACAATGTATTTGTATAGGCACGTTTTCGTAATGGTGGAAATATACATCGTATCATTCAATTTTTATAATTAAGCAGTTAGTAGTTTTCCTAAGCGAAAATATAATTATCGCAAATCTTAAAACAAGCTTCAAAAGGTTGCTAATTAAAAACATAATTTTACATTAACAAATAAATAACTAAGTTTTGAGTGCAAAGTTTTGAAATATGGATGTATATTTGTTTTCTTTTTCTGTCAATAGTATTATCCATATTGATACCGATTTTCAATTCTTATAACTTTTGCGATTCATTCTAATATCCTGTGTATACAAGTCCTGCGTCTGTGTAATCTATACACAATTTTGATCCGAAACTTCAAATATGGCTATTTTCTACAACCTGTGGACCACTTTTAATAATCTGTTTTTGTAAATTTTTTAACACATGAATATAGATATTAAATAGATCTTTCTAATGAGCGGTTATAGCGCACGGAGAAATTAAAAAAAATATGACTTTTGAGCCTTTGAATTAAGGCTATTTTGTATTTTTTGTTGTAATATACAAAGACTTAATAGGGAAATACCCCAGTGGCATTCATTAGACTCTGGGCCACTTTAAATTTTATTTTATTTCAACAAATTTGGTACCAAAATGAAGCAGATACATTTTTCTATCAAATGTGAGGTTATAATATCTTGTAGAAATGAAAATAAGATTTAATTAGTTAAATGACGGGCTCCTATAGAACTCTATACATTTCCTAGTTTTACCTGTATGAAAACAAGCGACTGGCTGTGACGTCACAGAAGTGACAGATAAGTGTGGATTAGTACCTGTAGTAAGAGTATTCCTGCTTATGTTCAATGGTTACACTATATACACAGGATTTCAATGGTTACACTATATACACAGGATTTCAATGGTTACACTATATACACAGGATTTCAATGGTTACACTATATACACAGGATTTCAATGGTTACACTATATACACAGGATTTCAATGGTTACACTATATACACAGAATTGTAATGGTTTATGCATGCTTCATATCTTTAGAGATATCTTGTGTCTGTCTATGCACAATAGATTTGTTCCATCGGCTACGAGATACATTACGATAACACACCCGTGCGACATAGTGCATTATTCACACCTTCGAAATCTATCATACTTTTCTTATTTTTACTTCAAACATAGGTTCTGGGAGCTCGTGAGGCGGTTCTAACGAATACCCATACCTATGTCTTGGAGCAGAAATAAGGAAAATGTTTACCCCCTAAACCCTAGTTTTCTCTCTATATATAAAGTGGGGTTTAGGCGGGTCTTTATTTCACGGACTTGTTCACGTGATGACTAGTCGTGTATGGTCCTCCGAAGTTTTGAGCAAAGGTCGCTTTCAATTGTTTAAACTTTATTTTTATTGCTTCAATGACATGTACATGTAACAGACAAATATATATTATCCAGGATTTGACATTGTGCAGTGGCCATCTCCTGGCCGTTTTCCAATTGACATTGCCATCGGTGGTGACATGCCACATAAATTTTCTTGATTATTCACCATCGTGATTTACGAAAATGGTGGTATACGTAAGAGGTCCTTTTTAAGACGAAGAAACTTCAAAAAATTTGTTGACACGTATAGTGAAAATCGCAATATTTTTAATTTCACGAATTAAAACCTCGCTTATCATACAATATAATAAGTTTTATTCGATGTTTATTGAAATGTATGTTTTTTTATCTTAAAAAAAATTGTCTCTGCGCATGCGTAATGTCCATATCAGGACAACTCTTGAGCAGAAAGATAGACAAAAGCAAGTTTCGACATTTTCTAAATATTGAAACGTCCAATTTACACCTCTTCAACTGTCTTTTAACAGAAAACTTCTGGCGTTGGTTGACTGTTTCTTCCAGAGCGAAGATGACCTTACCACCTGTGCTTATTTTGTTAGTGCTGGCCATACCTTCAACAGCTGCAGGTAAGAAACATCACGAAAACACGCCCATATAATATTGACCCCCACCCCCACCACTTGAACCCCATTTTTATATAGTAAACCAGGGGTTTGCAGGGGTATACCTTATTTTTCTTTCTGCTCTAAAATATAGATTGTGACTACTCGTTAGAAAACCTTAAATAGGCCGTTCTAACGAGCACCTACCAACGTTTTGAGTATAAAAAAGAACAATATCAAATGTTCATCAGAAAATCTACCATTCTTGAGATATAGAACTGACGGAGTCACACGGATGTTACCGAAATATCAAAACAGGCAGATACATTACTATTTCATTCGAAGACAGAAATAAATTATGGATACCATTACGAAAACACACATATACAAAAATAAATTATGGATACCATTACGAAAACACACATATACAAAAATAAATTATGGATACCATTACGAAAACACACATATACAAAAATAAATTATGGATACCATTACGAAAACACACATACAAAAAATAAATTATGGATACCATTACGAAAACACACATATACAAAAATAAATTATGGATACCATTACGAAAACGCGCCTATACAAATGCATTATAACTTACCGCCTAAAATTTTAATATGAAAAATTGTAATAATTTTCTAATTTCTGTTCAAAAGATACATTGTGGGTACTCGACCTCGACCACAATCTATATTTTAAAGCAGAGATAAGAAAAATAAGCTTTACCCCTGTGAACTCCAATTTTACTACATAATTGGGGTAGAGGGGGTCAAAATTATATAGGCGTGTTTTCGAGATGTTTTAATCAATGGTGAACGCTCGGACTGACGGATCCATGGCTTTCATCTGCTTAAACAAGTTTTCCGGCCACGATGTTATAAAATATTGCGCTTGCTCGGCTCACTTGGGCAGAAAAGTTGTAATGCTCATAACTCGAATAAATCAGTTTTTTTCGCCTCAGACCAGCAAAGAATGTTTTTTGTTCTGCTTATAAATTTCGGCCCCGTCAAGCGATTTTGGAACTTATTCTTTATTGAATTCAACCTGGCACATTATATGCTCACCTAGGAATGAAAACAAGACTAATATTCAGTAATAAACAGTATATATGCCCCTAGAATAGTGCATTAATGACAGGTGATTTCGCAAGATTTCGGAAGAAATCCCGAGCGTACAATTTTAAGTGTTTTTGGCTGAAAAGGTACCCAAAAGTCATCATTGACAATAAAAATGTTTGTAAGCTAAATACACTATACATGTCCATATATTAATTCCACAATGGTGATTTCGGTTATTTCTGTGGTGATTTCGGTTATTTCTGTGGTGATTTCGGGGTGATTTCGGTGATTTCGGAGAGTCGTGATACCGCTTATCGCCTATGCAAGCAGCGAAGGTTCAGGCGAGCCTGCGCATCCGCGCAGTCTCGCCAGAACCTTCGCTGCTCGCACATAAAAGCAGTGAATCAAGAGGAACCTTCAGACAGAAACCATATCCTTGGCCCCTCTGAATGGCTGGGCATGCGCAGTTAAAATTTGTCATGACGGAATGCTCGAAGACATAAATTCGCTTGGCTGGGCTCATTTAAAAATGCCAACAGTTGTTAGCATTCTAAAAGGAGTAAGCAGGACAAATTTCAGGTGATCCGAATTGAGGTTTAAAAAGGCTGAGCCCTGATCCAAATATTTGATTGAAGTTCTTTCAGATCTCGTGCAAACTTCGTTCTAGTAACGTGAATTCATTATTAAAACACGCCTATACAAATACATTGAAAATTTTAACGCTGAAAATCGAAAATTTAAAGATTAACACAAATTGTCTTTCTGCTCAAAATATAGGTTGTATGTATTCGTTAGAACCGCCTAATTTCGGTTCAAACGAGTACCCACAATCTATATTATAAAGCAGAAAAAAGGTCTACCCCTGTAAACCCCATTTTACTGCATCAAAGTGGGCTTCCAGGGTGTCAAAATTGTATAGCCGTGTTTCCTGACGTATACTCTGGTGTTACACCTTCTATTAAGTGTGGTGCTCCAAATTTTCCTGGTACAAACGATAATTTCGGTGTTTATATGGGAAAAACGTGATGCGCGATGTTATGGCGCTCTTGCGTCCGTCCGTCTGAAAACATTTGTCTCCAGCAAACTGAAACTCGGGTAAGACCATGAGAAGGGGAAGTACATATCTTCTCATGAATGCAGAGTACCAGATTTACAATATTATTCTTTAGAGATAATTTTATGCATACAAATTTCTCGTCACTCTTCCTACGACACAATGATAATTGAAACCTGAAAAATAATACGGAGTATCTATTGCCAGACGTCTAGCAATAAATGTCTATTGCCAGACGTCTGGCAATAACAGAAACTCGGTGACAATGCTATTGCCAGACGTCTGGCAATAGCAGAAACTCGGTGACAATGCTATTGCCCGCTATTGCCAGACATCTGGCGATAGCAGAAAGTCTGTGACAATGCTATTGCCAGACATCTGGCGATAGCAGAACCTCGGTGACAATGCTATTGCCAGACATCTGGCGATAGCAGAAACTCGGTGACAATGCTATTGCCAGACGTCTGGAAATAGCAGAACCTCGGTGACAATGCTATTGCCAGACGTCTGGAAATAGTAGAACCTCGGTAACAATGCTATTGCCAAACGTGTGGCAATAGCAGAAACTCAAAAACTCGGAGAAAGTGCTATTGACAGACGCCTGAGTTTTAAATATTGATCTGTGCGGACGTATACGAGTATGACCAAAGAATATGTAAATGTCGCTGGCTTACGTTGCGTCTTTCATAGCCGAAATTCGAAAGTGGGTAATTTCTTTTGTTGTTTTGTTCGAGTAACCATTTTTTTTCTGTTTTTAGCTCACCGTCACGTAGTGACGAGGTGAGCTTTTGGGATCTGTTTTCGTCCGTCGTCCGTCGTGCTTCCGTGCGCCCGTCCGTGCGTCCGTAAACAATTTCTTTAAACGACATCTCCTAAACCACTGATCGGATTTTGACCAAACTTCACAGGAATGATTCTTAGGTGGTCCCCTTTCAAAGTTGTTCAAATGGTTCCAGTCCGTTGAACATCTAGGTCATAGGAGCCAAAAATAGATTTTTTTTCACCAAAAACTTAAAAAAAATCTTTTTCTCTAAAACCACAAGGCCCAGATCTTTGATATTTGGTATGAAGCTTCATCTAGTGGACCCCTACCAAGATTGTTCAAATTATAGTGCTTGGGCCAAAAATGCTCCCGCTCCGGGGCCCTTTGGTTTTACATGGGTTTATATAGGGAAAATCTTTAAAAATCTTCTACTCTGAAACCGTAAGGCCCAGGTCTTTGATATTTGGTATGTGGACCCCTACCAAGATTGTTCAAATTATAGTGCTGGGGCCAAAAATGCCCCCGCCCCGGGGCCCTTTGGTTTTACATGGGCTTACATAGGGAAAATATTTAAAAATCTTCTTCTCTGAAACCGCAAGGCCCAGGTCTTTGATATTTGGTAACAAGCTTCATCTAGTGGACCCCTACCAAGATTGTTCGAATTATAGTGCTGGGCCCAAAAATGCCCCCGCCCCAGGGGCCCTTTGGTTTTTACATTGGCTTATATAGGGAAAGTCTTTAAAAATCTTCTTCTCTGAAACCCCAAGGCCCAGGTCTTTGATATTTGGTAAAAAGCTTCATCTAGTGGACCCCTACCAAGATTGTTCGAACTATAGTGCTGGGGCCAAAAATGCCCCCGCTCCAGGGCCCTTTGATTTTACATGGGCTTATATAGGGAAAATCTTTAAAAATTTTCTTCTCTGAAACAGTAAGGCCCATGTCTTTGATATTTGGTATGAAGCTTCACCTAGTGGACCCCTACCAAGATTGTTCAAATTATAGCCCTGGTGCCAAAAATGCCCCCGCCCCAGGGCCATTTGGTTTTACATGGGTATGAAGCTTCGTATAGTGGACCCCTACCAAGATTGTTCAAATTATAGTGCTGGGGCCAAAAATGTCCCCGCCCGGGGCCCTTTGGTTTTACATGGGCTTATATAGCGAAAATCTTCAATAATTTTCTTCCCTGAAACCATAAGGCCCAGGACATTTTGGTTTAACATGGGCTTATATAGGGAAAATCTCCTTCTCTGAAACCGCAAGGCCCAGGTCTTTGATATTTGGTATGAAGCTTCACCTAGTCGACCCCTACCAAGATTGTTCAAATTATAGCCCTGGAGCCAAAAATGCCCCCGCTCCTGGGCCCTTTGGTTTAACATGGACTTATATAGGGAAAATCTTGAAAAATCTTCTTCTCTGAAACCACAATGCCTAGGTCTTTGATATTTGGTATGAAGCTTCATCTAGTGGACCTCTACCAAAATTGTTCAGTTATAGCCCGGAGACCAAAAATGCCCCCGCCTTGGGGCCCTTTGGTTTTATATAGACTAATATAGGGAAAATCTTGAAAAAACTTCTTCTCTGAAACCAGAAGGCCTAGGTCTTTGATATTTGGTATGAAGCTTCATCTTGTGGACCTACCAAGATTGTTCAAATTATAGCCCTGGGGCCAAAAATGCCCCCGCTCCAGGGCTCTTTGGTATTACATAGACTTACATAGGGAAAATCTTTTAAAATCTTCTTCTCTGAAAAAGCAGAAGGCCCATGTCTTTGATATTTGGTATGAAGCTTCATACAGTGGACCTCTACCAGGATTGTTCAAATTATAGCCCTGAGACCATAAACGCCCCTGTCTCGGGGTCCTTTGGTTTTACATAGACTTATATAGGGAAAATCTTTAAAAATCTTCTTCTGTGAAACCACAAGGCCTAGGTCTTTGATATTTGGTGTGAAATTTCATCTAGTGGACCTCTATCAAGATTGTTCAAATTATAGCCCTGGGGCCAAAAATGCCCCCACCCGAGACCCTTTGGTTTTACATGGACTTATATAGGGAAATCTTTAAAAATCTTCTTCTCTGAAACCACAAGGCCCATTTCTTTGATATTTGGTATGGAGCGTCATCTTGTGGACCTCTACCAAGATTGTTCAAATTATAGCCCCCCTCTCGGGGCCCTTTGGTTTTACATAGACTTCTATATAGAGATAATCTTTGAAAATCTTCTCTGAAACAGCAAGGCCCAGGTCTTTGATATTTGGTGTGAAGCTTCATCTAGTGGACCTCTATAAAGATTGTTTAAATTATGGCCCTGAGGCCAAAAATGCCCCCGCCCCAGGGCTATTTGGTTTTACATAGGCTAATGTAGGGAATATCATTAAAAAATCTTCTTCTCTGAAACCCCAAGGCCCAGGTCTTTGATATTTGGTGTGTAGCTTCATCTAGTGGCCCTTTGCCAAGATTGTTCAAATTATAGCCTTTGTTGATATTTGGTATTTCTTATATCATGTTACTGTGTCTTTGTCTTTTTTTTTCCCTACATTTTTGTGTATTTGTGATATGTTCTTACTTTTGCCCCAAACATAAGTTGTTGGTGCTCGTTTGAACAACCTATGTCTTGGAACTAATGTATACACCCTTAAACCCCGTTTTTATCTAATGTTGGGTTTAAGGTGTTCATTTTACGGATTTGTTAACATGAGTTGACTGACTACTTATTTTAAGATATTTATCATGTATTTAGCCTTAATCTTATTTAGATTTAAAATTACCGGTCTGGTGTAAGTTTGTTTGATTTGAGATTTGCACTGTACAGGTTATTTTGGAGACGTTGCTTCCAATTTTGTGGGATTTTTACAAGACATTGAGTGAAACATCTCAAGCCCTGTCGCCCAATGAATCCAATAAGACGGCCCGACTCGCACGGCTTTGCCTAGGCAGGCTTAGATCCTCCAAGCAGTTTACCAGTACTTGTGTGCGGCCGGTTTCAGCTCTGCGTGGAAGCATCATGCAGCCCATCTATTTCTTCAAGCCCCGATAGGCGGGGGCTGGTCTGTAAGGGGTGTAAGGCTGTTTTAACAGCTTAATGATTTTAACGTGAAACGGTGTTTCGTGCAAGCAAATAGTGCAGACCCTGATGAGACGCCGTCGCTGTTTGCGTTTGTCCCATTTATAAGACTTAGATACGATATGAAATGTTAATACTAAGCTATGATATGAAATGATAATACTAAGCTGCCATTACGAGTGCCATATAATGGAAAAGAGCGCTGGCTTTTAATTATTAGGTCTCTGACCGCTGTGTTTTTTAGTTTGATTTAGTGTTTAACGTCCCGCCAACACTGTATAGGTCATTTTGGATACGTTGCTTCTAATTTGTCGGGACTTTTACCCGACATGGAGATGAAATGACACCTCAAGACCCGTCTCCCAATGAAACCAAAAGAGTTTAAAAGCATGGACGGTCAGACTCGCACCGCGTTGCCTTGGCCGGCCTAGATCCTCTTAGCGTTTTACCTGTACTCGTGTGCGGTTGGTTTCAGCTCGGCGTGGAAGCATCGTGCAGCCCATCTACTTTTTTTCGCGACCCTATGGGCGGGGGGCAGACCGCTGTGTTTCGAGCCTTGCAAACAGTGTAGATGCAGATTAGACGGCATAAGTCATCTCACCTTGCTAGGGATCTACAAATCAGGAAAATAATGAATATCCCAAACTTTTCTGTATATGAAGTGGTGTTTAGAGGGGTACGCATTACGCGGACTTTTTTAACGTGATGATATTTTATGTAGCATAATTTTTTTGGCATATCAGTTCTCTCTCTCTCTCTCTCTCTCTCTCTCTTCTCTCTCTCTCTCTCTCTCTCTCTCTCTCTCTCTCTCTTAGTGTTTCATAATTTATAAAATATTATTGATATTTTGTGTGGGATATAATATTGTATGTTTGTCAGCTCTGTCTCTCTCTCGCTCTCTCTGTCCGAGTTTTCTCACCATTTTCATTTTTAATGGTAAAAGAGCATGCGTGATCCTTACTAACGGGCCTCATCACAATCTTCTTGAACAAAGATACAGACAAGCTACATTGTTAGTATATGCAGTCTTTGTTATTTAGGGACCAAGTGGTGAAATACCTCTATACCTTAACCCTTATCCTGCTGAATATTCATATATGCCACACCCACTACTGATTATCAACCAATCAGATTACTTGATGCAAATTATTGCAACAAATTCATGAGCTGAATGACAAACAATGTAGATCCTGATCAGATGGCTTCGTCAGAATCCATCTGATCTGGATCTACATTGTTTCAAAGATAAGGCATATCCGGGATTAGCAGGATAAGGGTTAAATAGCAAGCCTCTAGCAACATGTACATATAGTATATGATTGTTGAGCAGATCAGTGCAAGTGCAGTGCTTGGGTAAAAAATTTCAAAGATAAGTTTTTCTTATGTAGAGGCTCATACAATGTGTTTGCATTAATAAGGCGCCTGGCGACCATGGCCTTGGGGCCTTATTGCTATTATAATCCCATTATAACCCCATTGTTGATAGTGATTAACCCATTCTGTACCAAATGGAATCTTCCTCCTTATATATAGCAGGAGTCCATTTCAAACTTTAGGGGTGTCAGGTTGTGTTTCCATCAAAATTTATTTGGAAAATGACAATGTTTATCAAACATCTGCAGTATTTGCCAAGGTACCCCTTTAAGGGTTTCTGGTACTGAATGGGTTAAATCCCTTCATGTGCCAAGACAAACTGCATCTGAAAATGTCGTCATTCAGTTTTATTTGTTTGATTTGAGGTTTAAGGTTATGGTCTTCTATTTACATTTCCATAAGCTTACATGTTAATATTTGACCCTGTACCTGATTAATCTGCATTTCAAATTGATTTTCTTACCCCAAAACATGGTAAACAAACTGCCAACTTCAAAATTATACAAAAAAAACAAGGGTGTCATGTGGCAATTTCAAGCATTCTAACTGTCTAAGGGAGGTAACCCTGCCTCAAAGTGAAAATTCAGTCTTGGAAATTCAGAGATACCACATGTACAATTATTATCACAACAGAAAATTCAGGAGACAGTTCACTTTGTTTTCTTTATGTGTTTAATGCACATATAATACCCTGCAAGAAAAAAAATAACAGCTAAGTATTTCTCATCAGTTTCATAATTATATCCAATCAAATGTGACTATTGTCTCATACATGGCTAAAAGCTGGGTCCACAACCTCCTTTTCCAGGCTCATAACCTTAACGTCCCCGTCAGTACTGTATAGGACATTTTGGAGACGCTGCTTCCGATTTTGTGGGACTTTTACGCGACATTGTGATGAAATGACATCTCAAGCACCGTTACCCAAATGAAACCAATATGGTTTATAAGCATGGTCTGTCCGACTCGCACCGCTTTATCTGGGTAGTTTAACAAGCCTTAAACGAAAAACCTTAAGTTGAGGTTCAACGTCCCCTTAAACAATATTTAGAGGAGTTCCAATTTCGTGGGACTTCTACCCGACATTGAGATGAAATAACATTTCAAGCCCTGCCGCCCAATGAAACCAATAGAGCTAATATGCACTGAACGGTCAGACTCGCACCACTTTGCCTGGGCAGGCGTAGGTCTCATGTGCGGCCATTTTCAGCTCTGCGTGGAAGCATCATGCAGTCACATCTATTTCTCCAAGCCCCGGTGGGCGTGGGTCATGAAATGCCTTAAATTCCGACTTTAAATGAGAAGTTGGATTAAGCAAACAAACAACTAGTCAGACATTTTTTGTGATTGGTATTTTAAGGGGCTATTAATTAGTTTACTAAAGTAACGATATGTGTTTATTGTTTAAAACATTATCACTTGACGCACAGAATAAGAATATACAGGTGTAAATGGGCCCCGTCAAGCGATTTTGGTACTTATCGCCTATGCGAGCAGCGAAGGTTCAGGCGAGCCTGCGCATCAGCGCAGTCTCTCCAGAACCTTCGCTGCTCGCTCATACAAACAGCGAATCAAGAGGAGCCTTCAGACAGAAAGCCATACCCCTGGCCCCTCTGTATGGGTGGGCATGCGCAGTTAAAATTTGTCATGACGGAATGCTCGAAGACGCAAATTCGCTTTGCGGGGCTGAAATGTGAAAGAGATGATTAGGTGTGGAAACAAATTAATTTTTTAAGAAATAAAAAGAAGATAATGGCACAAGTGAAGAGTACATAAACAAATAGTCGAACTTCGATGGCTCGAACCACTTTGGGACCATGAAAATTTGTTCGAGACAGCGGTAGGTCGAGCCACAGAGGGATACTATTAGTGCCATACCAGGAGGCATAATGGAGATAATTGTGGATATCTTTTCTGTGTTCTGTATTATAAATGTAAGTTGTGTGTACTCATTAGAATCGCCTCATCGAGGCGATTCTAATGAGTACACACAGCATACATTTGCAAGATAAATGAAGAAAATCTTCCTTAATTACCCCTATATCGTATTTGGAGGAACTCCCTGCGGATTCAAGAACGGGTTCGACTCATCCATGGTAAACGAGCCATCGGAGTTCGTGCCATCGAAGTTTTACTGTACACTGCTCAAAATAATTAAAGGAACTCTTATGTTTTAAGCAGAAATAAATACGGAAGTGATATAAACTTTTTATGGTGTTTCATGATAGTTTATTACACCCTTCATCAGGTAAGCATCATTGGAAAATGATCATTGTATACATATACATGTGTCCCTAAAACGTTGGATTTTCGGCACTATTCAATTTCATAAATCCTGTTCAATTTCAACAATTTTCTTCAAGTTCATCAAGCTAATGTGTATGGCCACCACGGGCAATAAGACACTCTCTGCATCGATTTGGCATGCTTTGCACCAAAGTTTGAATCTGTTGCTGCATGGGGTACATTAGCCCAAGCCTGCACAACTGCGATTTCCAGTTCTTGGACAGTACCAGGAGGGTTAGCACTGCCAGAAACCTGTCGATAAACAATGTCCCACAGGTGTTTAATACACTTCAGGTCCGGTGACCTGGCTGGCCAGTCAATTATCTCTATAGACTCTAGTTCAAGGTAGTCCTGCACCACATAAGCAGTGTGAGGCCTGGCATTATCCTGCACAAGGACCGCATTGTTACCCAAGGCACCCAGAAACGGCGTGACAATGGGATCTAAGATATCCTCCCTATACCTCAAAGCCATCAAACTTCCACCGCCAACCCTGTACAACTCCGTACGTTCCGTAACAAATCCCTCCCAAAAACATGACTGAGCCACCACCGAACCGGTCGTGTTTGACAATGTTAGTCCATGTATCGTTCACCATCACGTCTCCATACACGAACACGTCTATCACAAGTGCAAACATGAAATCTACTCTCGTCCGAAAACAATACTGAACGCCACTGACCCAGTTGCCACCCAACACACCAAGGTAACGTGCCACTTGACGTTGCGAGAGTCCATCTTTAATCATTTGCATAACCCTGGCTGTTTCAGTACTGTTCAAATGGTGTCTAACAGTGACTGATAATGCGTAGAATAAAAAGAATCAAAGTCTTTGAAATATCGGGAAGAAATCTGTTTTGGTCTATAAAAAAATTCGAATGAGGTTTTAAATAAATTGAAATCCCGACGTTTTCGTGCTTCTAGGCGGTCTACGTACGATTTTTCCACTCTTTAGACTACACTTCCTCATAATCTATAAAAAAAGCTTAATGATTTAATTGAATGGACTTTTCACAGAAGATTCTATCTTGCATGTAATGTCAGAAATGCATTTTTCACTTCTAAAGAGCATAAGAATTATACACTTTGGTCATGTCAGAAAGTATGTGATGCCCTCACCTATCTACTTGACAATATTTATATTAGATTCGGTACTAAGTTATTTAGACAAATTGTGGGTATTCCGATGGGTATGAATTGCACACCTCTTGTGGCTGATATGTTCTTGTATTGTTATGAAAGAGACTTCATGTTGTCTCTTTTCATTGATAACCAATCTGATATTATTGAAGCTTTTTGTTCTACTTCTAGATATTTAGATGATTTATTAAATATTGACAATACTTACTTTAATGGTTTGATCAGTCAGATTTATCCCCTAGAACTTCAGTTAAACAAGGCAAATTCCTCTGATACCGAGGTCCCCTTGTTGGATTTACATTTATCTATTGTAGATGGATTTGTCTCTTGCAAAATTTATGATAAACGTGATGATTTTGATTACGAGATTGTCAATTTTCCTTTTTTGGATGGTGATGTTCCTCGTGCGACATCGTACGGGGATTATATTTCGTAGTTACTTCGATTCGCTGGAGTGTCTACTCATGATCCGACTTCAACACTCGTAATAAATTATTAACCGCTAAACTATTTAATCAGGGGTATCGGTATCATAAACTACGTAAAGCCTTTTCTAAGTTTTATAGACGTCATTCTGATTTGATTTAAAAATTCAATGTTGGACTTAAAACACTTCTTCTACAAGGCCTATCGGAACCCGAATTCTATGGTGACTTAGTATATAAATTTAGAAAAATACATGCTTGTAATGACTTTAGTACCCAATTTCGTTAAATCGTTCGTCTATATATAAAGATTGGGTACAACATCAATATTATAAAACAGACTGCATGCATGGTGGTTAACCCAATCACGGTAGGCAACTTTGCTTCCCTCTTTGATTGCACACCGGTGGGTCGGGCTTAAGATTATATGGCGGTTCCAGCGTAAAAACATAAATAAAATGTTATTTTATTTTAGTATTCTTTATGTTGGTTGGCGCCTGATGCTCCGTCTTTTGCGGGCCCCTCGGAGTCTAACTGTTGGTTTTATTTTGCTCCAGCAATTGTTGTTGTATGCTGTCGAGTCCTCAACCTTGTTTCATCTCTGTAGTTTTTGTTTATTTGTATGTTCTCGGAGATGTTACACGGAGTTAGGAAGCCTTCATGCGGACTAAACAAAATTAGTGTATACCGCGAAAGAGGTAAGGGCGAGGATTATGGCCATGTAAAATAGATTTAAGCCCCCCAGTGGAATTCTTTCCACTGACCGCTCCAAGGCGGATCTTCTGTGGCGGTTTATTAAGTTGTTTGTGTATCACTTGTGTCTTTTTATTTTGGATGGCCATTTGGCCATTTTGTGGGAAAGTAACTGTCCTTATGGCCATCCTTTGTTTCGGCTTCCATTATGGTCTGGTCACTTCATATTTGTTTCTTTCCCTTTGGTGTCTTTGATGGGTGGAGTAAGTTAATTGTATAGATTCCTGATCTTTGGTTTACTTCTACTATTAATCAGTATATAAAAACAAGTGGCAATATATTTGGGAAAAAGAAACCGATAATAAATTATTCAAAATAGAACCTTATTTTCACAGTAAATGCTCTTTTTCAAATTACAGTAGGAAAGACCAGACTAAAAATACAAGATGCCGTATTGGACACACAAGACTCGCTCATTCTTACATATTACAAAATGAACAAGCACCTTTCTGTGTATCTTATAACGAACCGTTCAGTTAATCACTTTCTCATTTCATGTGTAGAATTTTATCATATACGCTCAAAATATTTTAATGTTAAAACAAACGGGCCTCCGTGGCCTAATGGATAAGAGCGCTGACTCTTAGTCATTAGGTCTCTCACCGCCGTGGGTTCGAGCCTCGCTCGGGTCACGTGTGAGACGCCAAGTTCTGCAACGGAAGGTCAGGTGGTTTTTCTCCGGGTACTCCGGTTTTCGCCCACCTATGATTAACGATCGGCTCGATATGAGTGAAATAATCTTGAAAGGGCCGTAAAACCCAAACCAAAAAAAAAAAAAAAAAAAAATGTTAAAACAATGAAAGATCTTTTTAACGACATACCATCTTATAAATTAAATTTTCTTGAAGAAATTGGCTTTTTAACAAACTGTAATCATTAATATTTTAACTTTTCTACTTCAATAACAATTTTATATCTAATACCTGATAATTTTTAGAAGCTATATGCCCTATTAGGGTTGAGGGTCTTTAAACAAATTATCCATCCATCCGTCCATAAATCTCATGATACTGCCGTTGTTCCTGACGATATACACTGGACAAAAGCTACCATTATTCCTATTCCGAAACCTTTTAAAGATCATACTGAAGCCACTAATTACAGACCTATTGCTTTGACAAGTTGCTTATGTAAAACAATGGAGAGAATGATTAGTGATAGGCTGGTTTGTTCCTTAGAATCAAACCAGCTTATCACTAAATTTCGACCTTTAGAAAAAACAGCTCTACTAGCGATCATTTGATTCGCTTAGAATCATTTATACGTGATGCCTTTATTAAAAAAGAACATGTCGTAGCTGTATTTTTTTATCTTGAAAAAGCCTACGATACCACTTGGAAATATGACATCATGAAATATTTACTTACACTGGGCCTTAAAGGCCGATTACCACTTTTTATTCAATTTCCTATCAGAACATTTAATGTTCGCATAGGAAATACTTTATCAGACATATATAATCAAGGACAAGGTGTACCACAAGGTAGCATTTTATCACCAACCTTGTTCAGTATTAAAATTGTTAATATAGTTAAATGCGTAAAAGACCCTGCTTGTTCGCTTTTTGTCGACGATTTTGGAATTTTCTAACGATCCAAAAATATCGAAACCATTGAATGTAAACTGCAAAGGTTTTTAAATAATATAGAAACTTGGGCGACAGGTTTTCAAAAACAAAAACTCATGGTGTTCTTTTCTGCCAAATACGAAAGTTGCATTTAGATCCTGTACTAAACTCCGTTAAGAAAATCTGAATCATCGATTTTTTCGTTTCTCGTTTTTAATACTCGTTTTTGCCCATATATCACTTTGGGAAAGTTGTAGACCTCACACTCCGCCGATTTCTCCAGCAAGTGGTATGCCTCTGCGACAGCCAGGAAAAGCCGTGATTATTTGGAGAAAATTGCAAAATCCTAATTTTCTTTCACAGACTAAGACATTCTGACGGGTTCGACACACCCTTTTAAACCATATATAGAAGTGGTTACTGCTCTAGTAAATTACAAGGGCGTCTATATTTTATTTGCACGATCACTTCATGGAAAATCATTAGCTGTGACACCACATCTGATATCGGTATAGTTCATGTTGACCACCGTTGACAGCACATAGCGCTAGTGGCTCCCCGTTCCTAGTGAGCTTCTATCAAGCCATTCGAATGTAAGGTGTGTCGTAATTGCATATATATTTATAAAGTACATCACATGGATTTGAATATTTATTATTTTACCTGACAATCATCATCAAATGGACTTAGTCTGTGGTCTCATTTATTTGTCGCAGAGGCATACGACTTGCTGGAGAAATCGGCGGAGGGTGAGGTCTACAACTTCCCCATAGTGATAAATGGGCTAAAATGAGTATTAAAAGCGAGAAACGAAAAAATCGATGATTCAGATTTTCTGAACGGAGTTTAACTATACTACTCAAAGTTTGATAGGGATCACTTTTTATATTCCAAATTTTGCACTGAAAATTTAAAATTTCTCGACAGAATTTGTACTCGGTATATTGGTAAATATCTGAAACAGAAACTCATGTGCAGTTCAGTACTCATAAAAGTGCACACTTCTCACAATTCGCAAATGAATTCATGCACCCCCAAAATCTTGCGTAGCACTGCTTTCCAACAGACCAATCAAACTTGTCAGTGTTCCTTTACCAAGCGTAAAATGGACTTCATTTGAGTTTGTGAAACACTAAAATGCCTAGAGGACAATTAAGAAACCGTCTCAGCCCCGAAGAAATGAATCGTGGCGTCGGAATGTTGGAATCTGGCGTCTCTCAACGTCGTATTGCTGGGATTCTGAATGTGTCTCAGAGCGTGGTTTCCCGAATGTGGAGTCTGTATCTTACCCATGGAAATCCCTCGCACAGACACGGCGGGGTCGAGAAAGGGCTACAACTCAACGTCGGGGCAGTTTCTTGTTGATTCAGTCTCGATGTCAACGGTTCCTGAACGCTACGCGTTTGCACAGCGAGCTTAGGAACGGAACTGGAGTGCGAATTTCTGCACAAACTGTCAGAAACGGGCTCCACGAGTTCGGACTTAATGCCATGAGGCCTGCTGTACGTGTTCCGTTGACGAGACAGCACGTGCTAGACCGGTTGGACTTTGCCAGAACTAACGTCAGGTGGACGGTCCATGGCTTGACGCCAGTACTGTTTACTGAGGAGTCCAGATTCTGTCTAAACTTCACTTATAAACGTCAATTGGTGTGGCGAATGTCTAACGAGCGATTCCATAGCGTGGATGTGACAGAGCAAGATCGCTATGGGTCAGTCATGGTTTGGGCTGGGATAAACGTGAACGGTAACACTGACCTGTATGTCGTTGAAAACGGAACGTTAATGGCAGTGAGGTACTGTAATGATATTCTTGATGAGTTCGAGACAATATGCAGATGCTTTCGGCCCGGACTTTATTCTGATGGACGATAATGCCCGTCCCAACCGTGCCGATGTCACTGATTCCTATCTGGAACGTGAGACAATCGTTCGTATGGACTGGCCTACTCGGTCACCGCACTTAAATCCGATTGAGCATGCGCAGGACATGCTTCAGCGTGCTGTGTCAGCCCGGCCTGTGCATCCGAGGACTTTACAGGAGCTCAAAGATGCATGGTTGCTGAATGAAAGCGGATTCAACAAAACCGGATACAGAATCGGATTACGAGTATGGTCAGGCGATGTCGTACTGTAATTGATGCCCGTGGACGCCATACACGTTATTAGGCAAGTTTGTCTAAACAAATTTGGAAATAAATCAGTTGTCCAAATCCCTTCGTGTTACGGCAAATTTTGGGGGTGCCAAGACGGTTGCTGTTGTCATGCTTGAATGGCAGTACCAGTTGACAAAATTAATCACTAGGTTTTGTGAAGGATACGTGTTCTATCATTATGTATCAAATTTGGATTCAGCTGATAAATTCATCCAAAAATTGTTTTGCATTAAAAAAGTGATCCCTATCAAACTTTGAGTAGTATATACAGGCAGTCCAATACCAGTTGTCACTGAGGCGAAGTGTTTGGGTCTTTTATTCGATAACAAATTGTCTTTTATTCCCCATATCAAAGCTTTGAAAGCTAAATGTTTAAACGCTCTTGATATTCTGAAAGTCCTGTCCACTACCGACTGGGGAGGAGATCGCACTATTCTTTTAAATCAGTATAGATAGTTAATTCGTTCCAAATTGGACTATGGCTCCATAGTCTATGGATCTGCTAGGAAATCTTATTTAACCCTTATCTTGCTGTTCACGACAACCCCTATCTTTGCCAACAGTGTAGATCCAGATCAGATGGCTTCTGAAGATCTGATCAGGATCTACACTGTTTGGCATTCAAATTATGAATTTGTAGCAATAAATTACATCAAGTAATATGGTTGGTTAATAGACAGAAATGGGTGTGGCTTAAATGAATATTCAGCAAGATAAGGGTTAAAATCTTTTGAAACTATCCATCATCAGGTGTCCGTTTAGCACTAGGTGCCTTTCGCTCTTCACCCGTTAATTAAGAAATCAGCTCTAACTGTGATTTGTTGAGTAATAAGTCACAGTTTGGAGGTCAGTTGTAAAGTAGACAAATCACGAGCGCGTAGCGCGCGTGATTTGTCTACTTACAACTGACCGACAAACTGTGATTTATTATTCAACAAATCACAAACTAGAGCTGATCTATTTCGATTCTAACAGGCTGAAAATCGGCAATGCTGTTGTTTCCTTAAAAATCTCACAACCGTCCGCCATTGCTTGGAGAAATCCCGCTAAAATTATCGACTGAAACACATGCATTTATAGCCTTTTCTAACGTTTTCGATGCGAGAATATGACGTTACACCGTCTAACGTCAAGGAAATCGACTAGTGACGTCATAAATTTGCAGTTTTTAATGACGTCACTCGTCACGCTCTTCCGAGCTGTGATTTGTTGCAGAATAAAACACATTTATTTTCCATTGCCTATATAGGAGCGCTGTGTTAGAATAGTCTCTATGCTAAATCTAATGGACCATCACTTTATGTTAGAGTAATTTTCTCTTCAATATGCTACTAAATTAGCTGCATATCCACGCAATTCAGCATATGAATGTGTTTTACCCTAATTATGCAAGATTTTACCGTAATAAACTATCCGCCATTAAACCTCTTGGCCTAAGAATAAGACCTTACTTGAAGAGGCCAATATTAAGGTCCAAAATATTCAATCATTTTCATTACCATCGAAAGAACCATGGACATTAAATAATCCAAAGATAATATTCGACATCCGAAGTTGATTCGCATTTTTTAAAAATGAATTATTTAGAAATCAAATCACATTTTAAATCACGTTAACATTTACACTGACGGTTCGAAACAAGTTGAGAAAGTTGCTTGTTCTGTCAGTAGTCCGAATTTCACTGATAGCATTAGATTACCCGATAAAAGCTCTATTTTTACTGCACATTACGAAAACACACCCGTAAGACATAGTGCAGTTTTCACATATCCAAAATGGCTACTTTTCTGATGAAAATCTGCCATATTTTTGTTATTTTTACTTCAAACATAGGTTGTGGGTGCTCGTTAGAACCGCCTCATTGAGGCGGTTCTAACGAGTACCCACAACCTATGTCTTGGAGCTGAAATAAGAAAAATAATGAATACCCCCGTCAACCCCAGTTGTCTCTATATAAAGTGGGGGTGTTCATTTAACGGACTTGTTCACGTGATGAGAAGCGAAAGTAATTGATATTGCACTATGTCACATTAAAGATCAATCTTAGACATTTCGTCATTTATTCCGATTCTCATTCTGTATTGAAAGCTCTCAAAGATCAACAGCACATAAACCCCTTGATTGAACAAATTTTAAGAAAATATCACTATCTTTCAGTCTCAAGGGGAGATCATCTTCTGCTGGCTTCCTAGTCACGTAAATATCCGGAAATGAGCTAGCGGATTCGGAGGCATAATCAGCAATATCGTTAACTATTACCAATTTAAAAAATTCCTTCTTCAGATTTAACATCTAACATAAACATATATATAAAGAATAAGTGTCAATCCATTTGGGAAAAAGAAACTAATAATAAATTAAATAAAATACAACCGAATTTTCATACCACAAGCACTTTTTCGAATTATAATGGGAAAGATCAGACTAAAATCACAATATGCCGTATTGCATTACGATAACACACCCGTGCGACATAGCGCATTCTTTCATATCTCCAAAATGGCTACTTTTCCGATGAAAATTTGTTATATTTTTCTTATTTGTACTTTAAACATAGGTTGTGGGTATTCGTTAGAACCGCCTCATTGAGGCGGTTCTAACGAGTACCCACAACCTATGTCATGGAGCAGAAATAAGAAAAATATTTACCCCCTTAAACCCCAGTTTTCTCTATATAAAGTCGGGTTTAAGGGGGTGTTCATTTCACGGGCTTGTTAACGTGATGGGACACACACGACTCGCTCAATCGTACATATTAAAAAAAACGAACAAGCACCTTTCTGTATATCTTGTATTGAACCGTTTACAGTTTAACATTTTCTCATTTCATGTGCAGAATTTAATCATACACACTCAAAATATTTTAATGTTACAACAATGAAAGATCTTTTTAACGACCGACCATCTTATCAATTAATCCACTTTCTTAAAGAAATCTGACTTTAACAAACTGTAATCCTTAATATTTTAACTTTTAAACTTCCATAACAATTTTATATCTAATACCTAATTATTTTAGACCCTATATGCCCTATTAGGGTTGAGCGTCTTACAACAAACCTCCATCCATCCATCGTAGAGCCACTATCAACCTACGGTATACCGGCATAATAAAGGCACAAACAGAACAGCGCGTTCATCACCCATTATAGCAAGGCTGTAATTTTGACTACATCAAATTATACGAAGAGCAACCATAGGAACTGACAAAATCAGATCCCAAACCCTGCCGTAAACACCATAGCCCAATTTCATGTTTTGAGGTTTAACGTTCCCGTCAACACTGTATAGGTCATTTTGGAAACGTTGCTTCCAATTTTGTGGGACATTTACCCGACATTGAGATGGAATGACATCTCAAGCCCTGTCGCCCAATGAAACCAATAGGGTTTGCCGACTCGCATCGCTTTGCCTAGGCAGGCTTAGATCTTCTTACCGGTTTACCAGTACTCGTGTGCAGTCCGTTTCACCTTTGCGTGGAAGCATCATGTAGCCCATCTATTTCTTCAAGCCCCGATGGGCGGGGGCCGAATGTCATGCTGTAAGTCGTTTTTTTTTTTTTGGAGTATATATTTCTGCTCAAAACTGTCAAATGTCATTTTTTTTCTGAATTTCATTTAAACAGTTCATATACATTTGCATAGATGTAAATAGTGAATTGTTCAGGAGTTGCCATAACTTACCAGTTGCATCAAATACGTTATACCGGTAGCATCAGGCAATAGCAATTTCCCGAAATTTTGCTATTGACAGACGTCTGTCACTAGACTCTTCCAAAATAAGATCCCGATTTGGAGTAGTGCATATCGTTTTAGAGGTAGCCGTTACGCTTCGATGTTTCGGGGTCATTTGTTTGCCAATATATTCAGATTACTTACTAAGCGCATTTGCTTAACGTTGCTGAGATCCACGCAACTGTCATTGCTTCATACCAAATTCAGTCAATATTACTTATAGCGGTGCTATTCTTGTCATTGTGACGTCAGACACTCAACCGTAAAACATAGACTGAATAAATTAGTTAGGTAAGGCAAACAGGATTTACCCAGTTCAGATGCCTTAGAAAGCGGCGTCTAATCAGGGTTCACGCTGCATAAACAACAGGAATTAACCCATTGCAGGCAAAAACACCTAAGGTGTACCTTGGAAAACAGTGCAGGACTCGGTGTCTGATCAGGGCCTGCACTATTTGCTAACAGAATTTTTCGACAAATTGAATAAAAATGAAAAAAAAAAAAAAAAAAAGCCTGCCACCCCTTATATGACAATTGGACTTGTCCAAAATATAGCAATGGAAGAGTCCACTAGTACAATGGGTTAAAGGTTTAACGGAACAGTCTAATTCTCCGTTCGGAACTGTTTCTACCTCAGACAAAAAAAAAATCAGTGCTCTATTGGAGTTCCAGTCCTAACCCACCGCCTCCAGTTGGTCATCACGTGAACAAGTCCGTGAAACGAAGACCCCCCTACACCCCACTTTATATAGAGAAAAATGGGGTGTAGGGGGTATACATTATTTTTCTTATTTTTACTCCAAGACATAGGTTGTGGGTACTCGTTAGAACCGCCTCAATGAGGCGGTTCTAACGAGCACCCACAACCTATGTTTGCCGTATTTATAAGAAAAATATCAAGGAATTTCATCAGAAAATGGCCATTTTGGAGATGTGAAAACATTCATTATGTCGCATGGGTGTGTTATCGTAATGGTGGTCAATGTGGTTCAGTATGTTTACATAGTGATATTTTGCGTCAGTTATGGTCAATGTGCGTATGGTTCCCCGCTTGCTGTGCAATACATGAAACTGGGATACCAATGCTACCATTGGACGTGATATTCTCTCAGTTACGGAAAATGTGGCTATCTTCTTACAGGTACAAGACTTCATCTTAAAGTTCAGAAGATTTGTCAGTCAAGGGTATATGATTTAAAAGCATCATGAAAACGCGCCTTTATATAATTTTGACCCCTTGAACCCCACGTTTATATAGTAAAACTGGGGTATACAGGGTACATCTTATTTCTGTTCTAAAATATAGATTGTGAGTTCTCGTTCGAACCGCCTCGATGAGACGGTCCTAACCTGTACCCAGTCTATATTTTGAGCAGAAGTGAGAAAAATATCACAATTTTTCATCTTCATTTTGTCGGCAATAACATTTACTATACATTTTTATGGGCGTGTTTTCCTAAGGTTTGTTTGCTTGATTTGAGGTTTAACGTCCCCGTCACCACTGTAAAGGTCATTTCGGAGACGTTGCTTCCTATTTTGTGGGATTTTGACCCGTCATTGAGATGAAATGACATCTCAAGCCCTGTCGCCCAATGCAACCAATAGGGTTTATAAGCATGGACGGGCCGATTCGCAGCGCTTTGCCTGGGCAGGCTTAGATCCTCTAAGCGGTTTACCAGTACTCGTGTGCGGTCGGATTCAGCTCTGCGTGGAAGCATCATACAGCCCATATATTTCTTCAAGCCCCGATGGGCGGGGGCAGGTTTTCGTAATGTCACTGCAGCCAAACTTTTTGCATACGAATCTAAAATTTTATAAAACCTGGTACCAGTCAACACTTTTTCTTTCTGTCTACTCTTTCATTTTCTTTTCAGTACGATTCATTCTTATGTTCACCATAATCTTAAATTATGGTGAAGGTTGGTTGGTTGGTTGGTTGATTTGAGGTTTAACGTCCCCGTCAAAACTGTAAAGGTCATTTTGGAGACGTTGCTTCCAATCTTGTGGGACTTTTACCCGACATTGAGATGAAATGACATCTCGAGCCCTGTCGCCCAATGAAACCAATAGGGTTTATTAGCATGGACGGTCCGCCTCGAACCGCCGTCCCTGGACCGGCTTAGATCCTCTAAGCGGTTTACCAGTACTAGTGTGCGGGCCGGATTCAGCTCTTCGTGGAAGCAAAATGCAGCCCATATATTTCTTCAAGCCCCTATGGACGGGGACCATATGGTGAAGGTATCATCCCTTGGAGCAAACCCCTTTTTAACCCTTGCTGAATATTCATTTAAGCCACACCAATTTCTGTATCAACCAATCGAATTACTTGATGTAATTTATGGCTAGAAATTCATAAACAGAATGCCAAACAATGTAGATCCTGATCAGATGGAAGCCATCTGATCTGGATCTACACTGTTTGCAAAGATGGGGGTTGTCGTGAACAGCAAGATAAAGGATAATATAAATCGTTCGCTCGTGGTGTTCGGCGGAAATCGGCCTCACATTGTATGCGAATTTGCCTGCTAGACGGATGCCTAGGACAATCATCCTGCTTTCTCATAGCAACCATAAGATCGTAAAACCTTTACGAGGAATGTCAAGAATACAGCAGCCACTTTTCGTAGGTGCATCTTAATGTATTCTACAATCATATACAAGTACACACATGAATCCCTCTCTCTCTCTCTCTCTCTCTCTCTCTCTCTCTCTCTCTCTCTCTCTCTCTCTCTCTCAGCTCACAGAATGATTTGGTTTTATATTGATGTCGCTATTTAACCATCATTCCGGCTAAAAATGAACTAGTGTTGATTGGGCGTTAAACTTCCAATACAAACAAATTTAACCATTATTCCCATACACTGCATACAATACTTGGACCTAGGAAATGACTTTCATATACGCATTATGCTTATTGTCAGATCCTTTTTCATGTTACGTGTATGTACGGAACCCCGGAAGGGACATGATTTTTTTTAATATGTTGTCCGAACAAGATATCTTGTGCGCACAACATATTATAAAAATTCACGTCCCTTCCCGATTTCCGTTTGTATGTATCTATGTATTTCTTTGTAATTTATTTGCAAATATTGTTTAAACCAACCGAATATGAAATGGGTTCGAAATAGGGGTAGTTCCGACTACTGAGGTTTTAGTGCTGCCACCAATCCATGAAACCCAACGGGGTGACTTAAGGATATTTTAATCTTCCATAAAATACAGAAACGTTGTGTGTACTCATAAGAATCGCCTCATTAAGACGATTCTAATGAGTACACACATCAGACATTTTGAAGATACAACAAAAAACTTCCCTTAATTATAGTAAATGTACGGATGTCTGAAGCTTTGAAAAGGATAAACTCCAGAGGTGTTCAAGTGCGAGTTCAAATTATCTATGATAAATGAAGCATCTTTGTTAGAGACATTCAATTTTTACAGTATATTTTATTAAAATGTATATATCATATGGGCCCCGTCAAGCGATTTTGGTGCCTATCGCCTATGCGAGCAGCGAACGTTCAGGCGAGCCAGCGCGTCCGCGCAGTCTCGCCAGAGCCTTCGCTGCTCGCTCAAACAAGCAGTGAATCAAGAGGAACCTTCAGACAGAAAGCCATATCCCTGGCCCCTCTGAATGGCTGGGCATGCGCAGTTAAAATTTGTCATCACGGAATGCTCGAAGACACAAATTCGCTTGGCGGAGCTCGTTTCCTGTCTGAGACTAATAACACCATATACAGTGAAATTCCGCTAGTAATAACACTTAAAATAAAGATATAAATTATGCTTTCAAAAACATTTATTGATTGTTTGTACGAGTTTAACGGCCCAGTCAACACTTTAGGTCATTTTTTGAGCCGGTCAGTTTACAATCCACTTTTTCTGGGCAGGCTTATGCGTAAGCTGTTAACCAGTACAGTGCGTCAGAAACTGTCAACTGTCCTTCTTGAATCAGCGGAAGGGAGAGAATGACCGCAGAAAAGATTTCTTGATCAATCTCCATGAAAGAATGTTGCCGACCCCGGCAGGTATCTAACCCGCGTCCTCCTGATCACCAGTCAGACGAGCATCCGACTGAGTCACCGAGGCTAAAAAATAATCATTTTTAGAATGTTTCCGGTCCGTTTTCTTTGTTCTTTGTGTTTTCTACATCCAATATGCTCTAGTAGAAGCCCACCTTCGAGACTGATCAAAAGTGGTCTTAAAGACCACTTTTGGACACTCCAAAAGGGGGTCTAAATAAAGGAATTTTACTGTATTAAAATCGATCGATTATTAAGTATGCATATTAGTCGGATACGCCCTTAACGTGACACGTACGACGTCCTTAACGACGCCACGTTTACTTATTACGGAATATTGACATTTTTGTACAAATATCGTGGATTAAGTTGGTTGTAAATCACATATGATTCATATAAGCTTTCATTCGTGGCCATGTATTTTTAACTCGTTAAACTCGTTCAGGAAAAGGAATAAAATGCTCGGCCTGGCCTCGCATTTCTTTTCCTCAACTCGTTTAATGAAATAAATAATACATGAACACGCATGTTAGATCCCCTTTATACCACATCGTTTATCAGTGTGACATAACTTTTGCAGATTGTGGTGCCAGTCCTGTTGACATTGTGTTTTTGATGGATTCTTCGGGTTCTGTCGGCCCGGCAAACTTCCTGAAGCAGAAAAACTTTGTCGCAACTTTTGTCAAGGGTTTTGACATCGGTGTCCAAAATACGCAAATAAGCGTTGTAACTTTCGCTTCTACACCATACAACGAGTTCAGTCTGAATACATTTCAAACCAGTGCTGAAACAGTCGACGCCATAAACAACGTTAATTACCGACCTGGTTACACCAGAACGGATCTGGCTTTAAAATACGCCAGAGAAAATAGTTTCACAACGCCTACTGGTGACAGATCCGGAGTCGTAAATGTTTTGATTGTTATAACGGACGGATTGTCTAACTTGCCAGAGCTGACTCGCCAAGAAGCTGCCACTCTACATCAGATGGATGTAAAAGTGTTCGCCGTTGGTGTCGGTCCAGGAGCAGACGAAGTTGAGCTAGGCGACATTGCTTCAGAAGACGAGTATGTGTTCCAGATTGCAAATTTCGCTGCTTTCGACACCATCCAAGAGGACCTGGAGACAGCGGCCTGTGATGGTAAGACAGAATGGGTAACTCTTCTCATAAAATTATAGTAATGTATGAGTCAGCGCACGACAAAACATACAATAAGTCATGTGCGCCCATCGAAGACGCAGATAACCCTTCTCACCAATAGTCTAACCAGAGACTTCTCTTGCTGCATGAAGGAGCATCGGGCCCTTAGCTATACATAGAGCGCACAACAAAGACTCTGATCAGACTGCGCGGATGCGCAGGCTGATCTGAGTCTTCGTTGGGCGCACATGTCTTATTGTAGGTTTTGTCATGCGCTGGCTCATATATAAATGCATATCTTGTCAACCGTTATTTTTACACAAAGGCTATCAATATTGAGTAAATCATTCGCATGTCTAGATGTAGAAAACGATAATGTCTGATAGGTTTCAATTTTTTCTGGCTTTTAGTCCAAATATAGTGTAAGTGCTCATTAGAACCACATTAATGAGACTGTTCTAAAGAGTAAGCAAAATCTGTTTTGGGGCAAATATATGAAAACTAATGAATACCTCCGTGTAACTTACGTTTCGCTTTTTAGGGGTCTTCATTTCACGGACTAAACATGATGCGAACCATCACGTAAACACGCTTATATAATTATTACCCCCTTGAAACCCACTTTTATAAAATGAAAATGGGGTTTACAGGGGTAAACCTTATTTTTCTAACTTCTACTCTAAAAATAAAGATGAGGCGGTTCTAACGTGTACCAACAATCTATATTTGGATCAGAAATAAGAAAACTTATCACAATTTTTCATCTTAAAATTTTCGTTTTTCGGCGGTAAAGATAATACTCCTGGGTTTTAGTACCCCGAAAATCCAGGTATGGACATTTTAGTCTCTCCAGAACAACAGCTCTGTTTATTTTCATTTGTCAAAATGAACTTCAATAAATCTCAGGTTCACACTGATAAGCCTCACTAATTGCCTAAGCATATGGCAGCCAAAAATCAGTTTTGCAAACAGTGCAGGCCCAGATCAGACGCCGCAGAACGCGGCGTCTGATCAGGACCTGCACTGTTTGCCAACTGCCCGTTTTGGGGTTTCTGGTACAAAATGAACAGATGTGTATACCTTTACTAGGATAAACATTTCAGTCTGGTACTGCACGGTCTAATTTTAAACCTCTTGCATGCTTGGCTATAAAATTCTCTGAATAAATCAGAATTAATTACAACTTCATGCCATTATTTCTATACCAGCAAGGCAACGGCTGTCATATATTTGATAAATTGGTCTGCTCAGTCTGAGCAACTATTTGGGAGTTATACGCAGGAGTATACACTGCATTTGAATAGGTAGGCGTGTTTTCGTAATATTTGTCAGCTTGAACATCTCAGCGACCATAAAATTATTCGACACTGGGGTAGTTCTCACTACTTAAGGTTAATAAAGGAGTGACTTGAGATCTTTTCGATTTTCTATAAAATATAGGATTGTTGAGTGTAGTGATTAGAATCACGTCAATGAAGCGATTCTAGGGAATACAAAGAACATTTTTTTCGAGATAAAACCAGAAGAATCTCATCCTCGTGTATAGCGAAAATCTTGGGATACGGAAAGAATTTTCCAGGAAGTCTAATGCTAGATCAAATCAGCTTACGCATGATCGAGGGGTTCCAGGTTTGAGTCCAATGTCGGGAATCATGCGATGTGTCCTTGAGCAGGGCATTAGGAAAAACACGCTGATTCAAATATATTGAAAATTTTGCCACCCCCAAAAAAAATTCTCTGATAAAAAATATTTTTTTTTCTTCTTTCTGCTTCATAGATGAACCACCTCATCTAGGCGGTTCTAAAGAGTACTCACAATCTGTTTTTGAGCAGAAATAAGAAAAATGATGTGTATCCCTGTAAACCCAGTTTACTATACAAGTGGGGTTTAAAAGAGCTGTGGGTTAATTGTTTCGATTCCTGATCATTGCCTTCACTTCTAATTTAAGGGGGTCAAAATTATACAGGTGTGTTTTTGTGATGCATTTTAAAACTCATTTCCTAGTTGCATAAAACTTCATTAACTTAAGCTGTCATTAAACGTTAAGTTGGCATTACATTTAAAGAACTCCATTAGTTAAGTTGGCATTAATGTTCTGTTGCATAAAACAATTTTAATGCCAGCTTTACTGATGAGAGGTTAACCTGGCATTAAGCTGCAATTAAGCTTTTAATCCCATGATCCTCTGAAACAAAATGGCTGATGAAAGAAGCGAATCTGTGAAGTTGCAGAGGAAAAGGGCGTCTGTCGGCGTTCAGTGAAGCAAATAAAGAATAAATGGACAAACATTGTTGGCGACGGGAAGGAAAAGGACGCCAAAATGAATGTCACGGAAAAACCGGAGGGTGGGGGGGGGCACCCTGTTCACCACCCACGGCTATACAAGAGAAGGTTCTATCAGCCTAATGTCTGATACCCCAGGCTTTTCCGGGTTAGATTGTAACCTTCAAAGTGAATGTTTTTCAGGTAAAAAAAAAAACAAAAAAACCTACGTCTAACAAACTTCCGTATTTATATAAAATATTTTTTATTATTATTTTGCATATCATTTGTCGTCCTTTTCAACCCGCATATCACTAAATTAAAGCCCTAACATAGTCATCAAATACCAAATCGATGATTCGTACACGGGTACCTTTTCTCATTCTGCCCATTGTGTTTATAGTGTGTGTGTGTGAATTCGGGTTTAACGTCGCTTTCAACAATTTTTCAGTCATGGTTGCGACAGGGAGCTCAATGCTCACGTTGATAGTGCTGCCTCACTGAAGTATCATGTCCCAGACACATTACATGATACCACACCCAGTCACATTATCCTGACACTGGATCGACCAGTCCTAGCTCTACCCCTATATCTGAGTGCCAAGCGAGGAGCAGCTAGTACCATTTTTAACGACTTTGGTATGTCGCGGCCCGGGATCGAACCCGAGACCTCCCGTTCCCCGGAGCGGACACTCTACCAAATGAGCTATCGGGGCCGGTTTGTGTTTATAGTTGTCAAGCAGTTTGAGGTTCCAAATGGGGTAATGGTAACGGTGTAGCGTGAGATCTTTAAACCCATGAGAACCTTAATACCAAGGTATATCTGCGCATGCGCAAAAAGGCCGTGAGAAATGTCATCCACTTCCTGTTAGCCCCTGCTCCTTTGTTTAAAATGTCTAAAGAAATCTGTTTATATTACGAACTTTAAATAGAACATTTTTTATTACAGGCTTTATTTCTTTATTTTATTTATTTGTTTATTTATTTATTCGAAAGATGCGTGTATTAAATATGCCATAAATAGGTTTCCATGTGTCCAAAAAGAACAAAATATATGCGGGTACATGTATTTTCTTGAAATTGTTACGAACCCCATTAAACTCCACTTTTATACAGTAAAACTGGGGTTTACAGCGGTGTATATTATTTTCATATTTCCGCTGGAAAACATAGATTGTACCTACCGGTTAGAACCGTCTCGGCGAGGCGATTCTAAAGAGTACCTACAATCTATGTTTTCCAGCGGAAAAATGAAATACATCAGAATATTTTATCTAAAAGTTTGACGGTAAAATTTCAATAGGAGCTTTTTTCGTGACGTACTTCCGGTTCTAAAAATAGAACGGGAAAAGCCCTGGCCGTCATCTGTCGTATTGCTTCAAAGGCAGTGGGACAGATAAAGTGTTAATTACAGCGTAATACAGTGGAATTCTTTTAAACTTTTGGGGAATTCTAATGTAAGATAATGGGAGAAACACCGATATGCTGCCAGATGTGAAAAATTTCGCATTACGAAAATGATATATTGTACACACGACCCAACAGGGTTCTCTCTCTCTCTCTCTCTTCTCTCTTCTCTCTCTCTCTCTCTCTTAGCGCACCAACAATAAGCGAGCGCAGGCAAATGTAAATTACAGTTTGTCGTTAAATGACGCTACGTCAACCGACATGTAGCGTGTCAACAACGTCGAGTCTACGTCAAACCAACTTCAAAAAGATGCATTGAATTTGACATTGCAACGTCGATGAAACGTCATAACGTTTCGTTGGCGATAATACGGCGTTGCTTAATAAAATGTCATTTGCCCAGTGCTCGGACCCATCAAGACTCTGTGGGATTGGAACATTAAATTCAAAACAAACGTAGACCACCCATTCAGAGCATAAGAATGTTAAACACTCCTTCGCAAGTGCAAGATTTTACAGTAAAATCGCAAGATTTTACAGTAAAATCTGGTAGATTTGTAGATTGGTTCAACCTACCCAGCCCTTAGGTCTACATTAACCCATTTGGTACCGGAAACCCCAAAATGGGTAAGTGGCAAACAGTGCAGGCCCAGATCAGAGCCATAGAACGCGGCGTCTGATCAGGGCCTACACTGTTTGCAAAAAGTTCGGCCATTTTCCAAATAAATTTTGAAGAAAACACAACCTGACAACCCTAAAAATTTTGAAAATGACTCCTGCTATATATAAGGAGGAAGATTCCATTTGGTGCGAAAAGGGTTATGGGCTTCTTGGATACAGGGATCAGTCAAACCATATCAACGATCACGTGCCATTGAAGTGAGTTGGAGTGGTTGTCGACGGCATGACGTCGAGCCAACGTTGACTCGACGCCCGTCTGTAAGTCCACTCATTTGGTTGTTGTTGTTTTTTTTCCGACTATCAGTATGTTTATTTGTCTGCCTAACAGTCCGTCCTTTCGTCTGTTAGTCAGTCATTCAGTCAGTCGGTCTGTGTGTCGTCTGTCTGTCTATTGTCAGTTTGTCAGTCAAACCCCTCTCTCTCTCTGTCTCTCTCTCTCTCTCATGCAAACGGCCGTGTGACAATGAAGTGAGTTGGAGTGGGTGTCGACGGCATGACGTCGAACCAACATTGACTCAACGCTCCTCCGTCAGTTCACTCATTAGTTTATTTCGACTGTCAGTATGGACATTTGAATTGCACATGTAGACAGATCGTTGGACAGACAGACAGACAGACAGACAGACAGACAGACAGATAGATTGAAAGTAAAATATCATTCTTTCCTTCTCGAGGCATTATTTCAATGAAAACGGGTATATTTTCTCTCAAAATGTCTGAATATTGTTAGCATTTTAAGTTCCGCCAATACATTTGAATAGCGATGGCCGTTTCAATTGACGGCCAGTACTTTGCGCATGCGCAAGTATGACGTCATAAACGGAATTCCTAAAACCTCCTATATATTTTTAATAGGCGTGTTCTCGCAATTAATACTTTTAAAAAAACAGTTCTGTTGAAATTTTAAAATTATTATTCTGCCTAAATGGATTGGAACACTGTAGCGTAAGCCTGATCTATCTCAATATAAGTGCCTTTTTATAATAAATAATAATAATAATAATTATAATAATAATAATAATATAACAGGAATAATAACAATTATAGTAAATAATAATGATAATATTAATCATAATTCGAGGCTTAGAGAAAACATGTACTCTCTAACCTTTTCAGTTCTACTGTGTATTCCTAGCTTCCAAACGATATTGAACCCTTCATGGAATTTAAATTTTAGTTATATACCAAGGTGATTAACATGTGTGATTTATGGTTTGACATTTCCTGTTGTCCCCATGCTTATCAAAACACACTGACTAATTTTCACACCTTTCTGCTTATATGGGGTACAACCAAACATGTTTTCTCTAAACCCTTTCAATAATTTTTTTTTTTTGGTTTGGGTTTTACGGCCCTTTCAAGATTATTTCACTCATATCGAGCCGATCGTTAATCAGAGGTGGGCGAAAACCGGAGTACCCGGAGAAAAACCACCTGACCTTCCGTTGCAGAACTTGGCGTCTCACACGTGGCCCGAGCGAGGCTCGAACCTACGGCGGTGAGAGACCCTTTCAATAAAAATTAATAATAATAATAATAATAATAATAATAATAATAATAATAATAATAAACAGAAGTAATTACTGAACTCACTGCTTACTTTCAACCAATCAAAATCGACCCCATCAGCCGGGGCTTGAAGAAACAGATGGGCTACATGATAGCTAGGTAGGCAGGCAGGTAGGTATGTAGGTAGGGTGAATGGTCTGGTGGGCAGGTAGGTAGGCAGGTTTACTTTTAACGTCTTCCTTCGACGTTGTTTGTTTGTTTTGTTTGATTTGAGGTTTAACGTCACCGTCAACTCTGCATAGGTCATTTTGGAGACGTTGCTTCCAATGTGGGACTTTTACCCGACATTGAGATGAAATGACATCTCAAGCCCTGTCGCCCAATGAAACCAATAGGGTTTATAAGCATGGGCGGGCCGACTCGCACCGTTTTGCCTGGACAGGCCTAGATCCTTTAAACAGTTTACCATTCCTCGTGTGCGGTCAGTTTCAGCTTTGCGTAGAAGCATCATGCAGCCCATCTATTTCTTCAAGCCCCGATGGGCGGGGCCAACCCTGACGTTGTAGGTAGGTAGGAAGTTAGGTAGATATATTTTGTTTGTTTGATTTGAGGTTTAACGTCCCCGTCATCACGGTACAGGTCATTTTGGAGACGTTGCTTTCATTTTTGTGTGACTTATGCCCGACATTGAGATGAAATGACATCTCAATTCCTGTCGCCCATTGATACCTATAGGGTTTATAAGCATGAACGGTCCGACTCCGACCGCTTTGTCTGGACAGTCTTAGAGCCTCTATGCGGTTTACCAGTACTCGTGTGCGGTCGGTTTTAGCTCTGCGCGGAGACATCATGCAGCGCATATATTTCTTGGAACCCCGATGGGCGGGTGCGACAGGCCGGTAAGTGGAGGTATGCATGTAGGTAGGTTTATCACGAAAACAAGCCTATTCAAATAAATTGACAAAATTTTACAACCTTAAACGATTTTTTTTTTCAGATAAAATTCTTAATATATTAAAACTGCCTACGTTTCACGGTTCATCTTTCACTGGATTTCAACAGAAAACATGAAGGATAGTCAATGGTCAAGATCCATAATGAGTGACGTCAAAATCGTGGTTTGACAAGGTACAAGGCATATTCATCGTAGTTGACATAGACAATCATCTGAAATTATATAAATAATTTCCCATAAATACTATGACATGTACAAGGTAAAAAGTATAAACTGATCACTTCAGCTGAAATATAGCGAATGCACTGGTTGATTTAATCTAAATCAGCACGTGATTTATATTAAATTAAGGTATATGCAAATGTCAACCAGACACGTGAGCTAAAATTTACGGTCGTTTATAATGTCGACAAGTTTCTAGAAAAGCAACTCATAATGTTCCAAATTATATGAATAATCATAAAATATGCTTATTAAAAAGTGTATTTCTGTTTTTAGAAGAAAAAATAATAAATTACTTTATTAGAAAATTACCTTTCAAAATGGTCAATTTTTTAACATCGGTTTCTCCATTGTCCTTCCTCGGAAACATTCAGTTTTTACATTAACCTAAAGTATATTCCATGTCCTAGCAAGGACGAGAAGTAGTTTTTCCAAAAACTTCCACAATAACAATATATCCATTCTTTTAAACACCCATCGAACGGTCATTTTGACAGCCATTACTGTATACATGGTTGGTAAATTCTCCAGGTAAAACAGGGGTATAAACATGCTAATCGTGGGTAAAAATATCCTGCACAACGGATTTTATTCTAAATATTTTTATGCCTAGATCATGATTTCCTTTATTCTTCCGTTAAGTTGGTAAATATTATTATGCATTAAATAAATACAAGAGTGGAAAATTGTTTGATTTGTCCAAAAGCCATAATAACGATTTGACAGAATTTTTATTTTCGCTACGCTCATTTACCCCAGTACTAAATTTAATCCGTGCGTCATACTGTGTACATGGATGACAATGTATAGTGAACTCTACATGTTGATAGGGGTTCTATCGGCATGGATATAATGCTATAATGCCAGTTTTTGGAAAAATCACGTCTCGTCAGTGCTAGTACACACACTAAATTATATTTTGGTGTAAAAATGGTATGTTTCTAATGAAGGACGATGGAGAAACATACGTTCAAAAATGAACCATTTTTAAATGTAATTTTCTTACAAAGTGAATATTTATTTTTTTCTTCCAACAACAAAAATACATTTTTTAAAATGCATGTTTTATATTTATTCTTTTAATTTGGAACATCATTGGTTGTTTTTCTAGAAATATGTCAACATGCTAAACACCCATGAATTTTAGCCCACGTGCCTGGAAGACATTTTCATAGTCCTTAACAAGTAAACAATATGACATGGGTAAATATCTGAATACACATCATGAGTATTTGTCTTTCAGTGTCAAAATATACAAATGCAGAATGTATATTCTACGTTCTCTTACAACTAAAATACAATGGACTATAAATTACGATTACTATTAAAATACTCCTACCTGAAATTATATAAATAATTTCCCATAAATACTATGACATGTACAAGGTGAAAAGTATAAACTTATCACTTCAGCTGAAAATTAGCGAATGCACTGGAGCATAAAGCGCGCTGTCGCAAGTTATCTATGGCGTGGGATATGTTGCAAAATTCTATAAATAAAATTTATATGCATAAAATACATTTAAATGATATACTGAAGTATTTGAATGCAAAATCGTTATGTAGGTGCAATATTTTTTTTGCTTTAGATGTCATTTTTTTTTTATTTTAACTGCTATATAATTGTTTTAATTGCAAATTTTAATTTTAATTTTATTTTAGCTTTAAATGGATTAAAAGGTTTAGGTTCAATAATTTTTTGTTTCAGATGTACAAATGTTTGTTTAACTGCTATAGAACTGTTTAAATGCAAAATATAATTACAATTAAAATGATTTTAGATGCATGAACTTTTTTATGATGTATTTTCGCTTTAAATGCTTAAGATGTTTTATGTGTGTAAAAGTATATTCATATGCTAAAATAGCATGTAGATGCATAACCTTGTGTTAAGTTTTCAAAACACGCCAATTTACATTCACAAAAAATCATTTAGATGCATAAGCATGCCGGGAAGTTTAATAGCGTGACATTGTCAATCGATACCGCGTACAAGTAATAGCTTTGCACATAGATGTTATTATCCATCTTGGCTTTGATTTAGCGACCCTTTCAAGATTATTTCACGTACATTGAGCCGAAAGTTTATTCAAAAGGTGGGCAAAAAACGGTGTACCCGGACCAAAACCACCTGACATTCCGTTGCAGAACTTGGCATCTCACATGTGACCCGAGCCAGACTCGGACCATTGCGATGTGAAATGGTATTTTGGTCTCACGGTATATAGAGTGCTTGCTCATTTCATAAAAGATGCGCGCAATGAAACAAGTTTTATTTAAAGGACTGAATAAGCGTTACTGCTACTGCTGGTAGTAGTAGCAGTAATGCTGCTGTTACTGTTATCTTCACGTCGAACTTCAATGACTAAATCTTATCCTATATACTGAGCAGATTTCGCAGATGCGCAGAAAGAAACTACATGGCTGTAAGATACTCTTTTTATGAAAGGCATGAATACCCATGAAAGATACTTTATATGTCGTAAGGCCAAGAGTCCCATAGATGGATAATGACGTCTGTCTCCAAGACTTGTTCGATTTGAGGTTTAACGTCTCCGTCATCACTATTTTCGTAATTTTGAAGACCTTGCTTCCAATTTTGTGGATTTTTTCCCGACATTGAGATGAAATTACATCTCAAGCCCTGCAGCCCAAGGGTGTATATGCATAAACGGTCTGACTCGCACCACTTTGCCACTCGTAGGCGTTGTATGAGTACTCATGTGCGGTCGGTTTCAGCTCTTCGTGGAAGCACCATGGAGCCCAAACTATTTTCCAAACCCCGATGGACGTGGCTCTATTAGATGTGCTGAGTATACCTGTTAGCACAAGACATTTCTAACTTCTGACTTCTAATGTATAACTCCTTACTTCTCAAGGCCTATCGC
Organism: Lucinisca nassula; assembly: GCA_963580285.1. Taxonomy (NCBI): domain Eukaryota; kingdom Metazoa; phylum Mollusca; class Bivalvia; order Lucinida; family Lucinidae; genus Lucinisca; species Lucinisca nassula. The sequence continues at coordinate 208,215,233 of OY757010.1, read as the reverse complement.
CCAAAGAAACCAACAGGGTTTATAGACATGGACGGTCCGACTCGCACCGCCTTGCGTGGGCAGGCTTACCATAGTGTAGTTTATATTTTCTTGTCCTTGGGGATCACTGATTCCATTGTGAAATTTTGAAAATATTTGAGGGTCACTGATGAGGCCTAATTGACCGAAACTAGCTAGTCTGGCCCAGAAAACCTGTACACTCCATGTTTTCCAGTTTTGTAGTGTATTCCTTGCTTCCAAAGGACAACCCTTTCCATAACATATATAACGTCACTACAGTTGGTATCTGGGAATGTGTGGCGGCGGTAAAATGTCTCCCTGCCCTACACCATAGTGTAGTTTATATTTTCTTGTCCTTTGTGATCATTGATTCCATTGTGAAATTTTTTAAAATATTTGAGGGTCACTGATGAGGCATAATTGACCGAAACTAGCTAGTCTGGCCCAGTGAACCTGTATACTCCATGTTTTCATTCCTTGCTTCCTTTCTAGAATATATTTAACGTCACTACAGCTGGTGTCTGGGAATGTTTGGCGGCCGTAAAAGTCTCCCTGCCGTACACCATAGTGTAGTTTATATTTTCTTGTTCTTTGGGATCATTGATTCCATTTTGAAATTTTGAAAATATTTGACTGTCACTGATGAGGCCTAATTGACCGGAACTAGCTAGTCTGGCCCAGAAAACCTGTACACGCCATGTTTTCCAGTGTTGTAATGTATTCCTTGCTTCCAAAGGATACCCCTTTCTATAACATATATAACGTCACTACAGCTGGTGCCTGGGAATGTGTGGCGGCCGTTAAAGTCTCCCTGCCCTACACCATAGTGCATTTAATATTTTCTTGTCCTTTGGGATCAGTGATTCCATTGTGAAATTTTGAAAATATTTGAGGGTCACTGATGAGGCCTAATTGGCCGAAACTAGCTAGTATGGCCCAGAAGACCTGTACGCTCCATGTTTTCCAGTTTTGTAGTGTAGTCCTTGCTTCCAAAGGATAACCCTTTCTAGAACATATTTAACGTCACTACAGCTGGTGTCTGGGAATGTGTGGCGGCCGTAAAATGTCTTCCTGCCCTACACCATAGTGTAGTTTATATTTCCTTGTCCTTTGGGATCATTGATTCCATTGTGAAATTTTGAAAGTATTTCAGCGTCACGGATGAGGCATAATTGGCCGAAACAAGTTAGTCTGGTCCAGAAAACCATATTTTTCAGTTTTGTAGTGCATTCCTTGCTGTCAAAGGATAACCCTTTACAGAACATATTTAGATCCGCTAAGCGGTTTACCAGTACCTTGTGCGGTCGGTTTCAGCTCTGCGTGGAAGCATCTTGCAGCCAATCTATTTTTTCATGCCCCAACGGGCATGTGCCAATGTATGTATGTTTGCCGGGCAGGGCAGGGTAGGTATGTAGGTAGTTGACTACCTGGAAAGGCAGGTAGGGTAGGGTAGGGTTTAGGGTAGGTTAGGGAAGAGATGGGAAGGGTAGGGTAGGGGTAGGGTAGGGAAGAGATGGGAAGGGTAGGGTAGGGTAGGGTAGGGTAGGGTAGGGAACACAAAACTCACCTACCTGTCTACCCACCCGTCAGGCCCGCCCGACCGCCCGCCTGCCTGCAAGCCAACCCACCAACCCGGCTACCCACCTACCTAAAATCGACCTACCTACCTACCTTGCTACCTACCTAACATCATACCTACCTACCTTTCTATTTACCTCCCTGCCCACCTACCAACTAGCCTGTCTACCTGCCGGCTTACCTACATACCTTCTGAACCTACCTACCTATTTACCTGCCTGTCTACCTTCCCTAAAGACCTTCCTACCCATCTATCTACCTACCTGCCTACCTATCTGCCTGCCTACTTACCTTCCTGGCTACCTACCTACCTAAAACCGTACACTACTACTGTATGTATGTAGGTATGCAGGCAGGCAGGCAGGCAGGTAGGTAGGTAGGTAGGTAGGTAGCTAGGTAGGTAGGTAGGTAGGTAGGTTTGATTTGAGGTTTAACGACTCCGTCAACACTTTATATAACATTTTGAAAGGTTGCTTCCAATTTTGGTAGGTAGGTAAATAGGCAGGTTTCTTGGTTTGTTTTGAGGTTTAACGACTCTGTCAACACTTTACATAACATTTTGGACACGTTGCTTCCAACTTTGTGGGACTTTTACCCGACATTGAGATGAAATGACATCTCAAGCCCTGTTGCCCAAAGGATTTATAAGCATGGATGGTCCGACTCGCAGCACTTCTACCCGTACACTGCTACTTAATGTATATAGGTATGTAGGTAAGTAGGTAGGTAGGTTGGTAGGTAGGTAGAAATCACCATTCATTGGCGTTTCAGACCCTTACTGCAAGAACTGACATTTATAAAGAATCGTTCTTCCCCTGAACCTTTAGAAATTGGAATGTCCATCCCGATTCGATTATTTCGACAGCTGAAGGTGCTGATGACTGTGCAACTAAGTTTACCTCTTTGGTTAGAGCTAGGGACAAACTTCCAATATCACAGGTCCTGGTGTATGAATGTCATTTGACCTGTCACCAGTAACAATTCTGATTCTGATACTTTGCCTTGGCAGCCTTAGATCTTCGAAGCGGTTTACCAGTACTCGTGTGCGGTCGGTGTCAGCTCTGCGTGGAAGCATCATGCAGCCCATCTATTTCGTCAAGCCCCGATGGGCGGGGGCCGGTAGGTAGGGCGGGCGGGCGGGCGGGCGGGCGGGCGGGCAGACAAGCAGGTAGGTAAATAGGGAGGTAGATAGGAAGGTAGGTATGTAGGTAGTTACCTACCTGGAAAGGCAGGTAGGTGGACACGTAGGTATGTTGTGGGGGTAGTATTTGGGATTGTAGGAAGGTAAGTTAGCAGGTATGGCGGGTGGGTAGGTAGGTAGGTAGGTAAGAATGTCGGTAGTTAGGTAGATAGGTAGGTTGAATAGGGTGGGTGTGTACCTACCTACCTACCTGAAACCGTACATTACTACTGCATGCAGACAGGCACGCACACACGCATCTATCTACACAAAACACACCGATCCTCCCCTCCTTACCTACCTGCATGCCTACTACCACCTACATACGTACCTAACTACGTACATAACTACCTACCTATCTACCCCAAACTCACCTACCCTCCCACACCTACCTATCTACCTACCCGAAACGTACCTGCCTGTCTGCCTACCAACGTACCTGTCTGTCTGCCTACCAACGTACCTGCCTGCCTGCCTACCAACGTACCTGCCTGCCTGCCTACCAACGTACGTGTCTGCCCCCGTACTGCCTGCCTGCCTGCCTACCCGTTCTGCCGGCCTGCCAGCCTCCCCGTTCTGCCTGCCTGCCTGCCTATTGGTTCTGTCTGCCTGCCTGCCTACCTACCCATTCAGCTTGCCTGTCTTCCTATCCGTCTGCTCGCCTTTCTGCCTACCCGTTCTGCTTGCCCGCCTGCCTACCTGTTCTGCCGGCCTACCTGCTCTACCTGTCTACCCGTTCTGCCGGACTGCCTACCCGTTCTGTCTGCCTACATGCCCGCTCTGCCTGTCTACCTGCCTGCCCGTTCTGCCTGCCTGCTTGCATGCCCGTTCTGCCTGCCTGCTTGCATGCCCGTTCTGCCTGCCTGCCTGTCCGTTCTGTCTGCCTCCTACCTGTCCGTTCTGTCTGCCTGCCAGCCAATTCTGCCGCCTGCCTACCTGACTGACTGACCGTTCTGCCTGCCTGCCTGCCTGACTGACCGTTCTGCCTGCCTGCCTGCCTACCTGCCTGCCCGTTCGGACTGCCTGCCTGCCCGCCCGTTCTGCCTGCCTGCCAGCCCGTTCTACCTGTCTACCTGTCTGTCCGTTCTGCCTGCCTGCCTGTTCTGCCTGCCTGTCCGTTCTGCCTGCCTGTTCTGCCTGCCTGCCTGCCCATTCTGCCAGACTGACTGCCTGCCCGGTCTGCCTGTCTGCCTGTCTGCCCGTGCTGTCTGCCTGCACATTCTGCCTGCCTGCCCGTTCTGCCTATCTGCCTGCCGGCCTGCCTGCCTGCCTGTCAATTCTGCCAGACTGCCTGCCTGCCTGCACGTTCTGACTGCCTGTCCGTTCTGCCTGCCTGCCTGCCCATTCTGCCTGTCGGCATGCCTGCCCGTTCTGCCTGCCTGGCCGTTCGGCCTGCCTGTCTAATTGCCCTTTCGGCCTGGCTGACTGCCTGCCTACCTGCCTGCCCATTCTGCCTTCTACCTACCAGCCAGCCTGTCTGCCCGTCCTGCCTGCCTGTCTGCCTGCGCGTTCTGCCTGCTTGCCTACCTGCCCGTTCTGCTGCTTGCCTGCCCGTTCTGCCTGCCTGCCTTCCCGTTCTGCCTTCCTGCCCCTTCTGCTTGCCCGTTCTGCCTGCCTGCCGGTTCTGTCTGCCTGGCCTGCGTCCCGTTCTGCCTGCCCGGCCTGCCTTGCCTTCCCGTTCTGTCTTGCCTAGCCTACCTGGTCTACCCTCCTATAACCGCATATTACTACTGTAGGTAGGTAGGTAGGTAGGTAGGTAGGTAGGTAGGTAGGTTGGTTGGTAGGTAGGTAGGTTGGTAGGTAGGCAGGTAGGTAGGAAAGTCGTTTGTTTGGTATGTAGGTAGGTAGGTGTGTGTGGGGGGGGGGGTAGGTAGGTAGGTAAGTTTTGTTTGTTTGAATTGGAGTTTAACGGCCCAGTCAACACTAGTTAGGTCATTTTTGAGCCGGTCAGTTTACCTAGCCTCACCTTTCCTGGACAGACTTACGCGTAAGCGGTTAACCAGTACAGTGCACATTCTTTCGCCAGAAACTGACAACTGCCCTTCTTGAATCATCGGAAGGGAGAGAATTACCGTAGAAAAGATTTCATGATCAATCTCCACGAAACAATTGTTGCCGACCCCGCCAGGTATCTAACCCGCGTCCTCTTGATCACCAGTCAGACGCGCATCCGACCGAGGAACCGAGGCCGGCAAAGGTAGGTAGGTAAATAAGTAAGAGTGGGATGGAAGGAGTGGGAGGACAGGTGGGTCTTTGGCAGGCAGACAGGCTGGGTCGGGTTAGTAGGCTGGTAGGTAGGTATGAAGGTATGAAGTTGGGTATGAAGGTAGGTAGTTTGGAAGGAAGGTAGGTAGATTTTAGGCAGGAAGGTGGGTGGTTAAGTTGGTTGGTGGGCTGACAGGCAGGCGTGCGGGCGGGAGTATGGGTAGATAGGTAGGTAGGTAGGTAGGTAGGTAGGTAGGTAGTAGGTAGGTAGGTAGGTAGGTAGGTAGGTAGGTAGGTAGGTAGGTCAGGGAAGGTTTTGTGTAGATAGGTACCTACCTACCTACTTACTTACCTACCTACAGTAGAAGTATAAGTTTAAAAGTAGTCAGACAGGACAGGACAGGCAAGGTAGAACGCACAGGCAAGACAGGCCGGGCAGGCAGAACGGGCATTCAGGCCGGGCAGGTAGAACGGGCAGGCTGGCAGAACGGGCAGGCAGGCAGGCAGACAGGCTGGCAAATAGGTAGGCAAGCATGTGAGCCAGACGGGCAGGCAAGCAGGCAGAACGGACAGGCAGAACCGGTATGCAGGCCGGTGGAACGGTTAGGTAGCCAGGCAGAACGGGTAGGCAGGTATGCAGGCAGAATGGGTAGGAAGGCATATAGAACGGGTAGGCAGACAGGCGGAAAGAACGGAAAAGCAGGCAGGCAGGCAGGCAGAATGGGTAGGCAGGCAGTCAGGCAGAACGGGTAGGCAGGCAGATAGGCAGAACGGGTCCGCAGGCATGTAAGCAGAACGGGTAGGCAGGCAGGCAGAACGGGTAGGCAGGCAGGCAGAACGGGTAGGCAAGCAGGCAGTACGGAGGCAGGCAGGTCCGTTGGTAAGCAGGCAGGTACGTTGGTAGGCAGGCCGGCAGGTTCGTTGGTAGGCAGGCAGACAGGTACGTTGGTAAGCAGGTACGTTGGTAGGCAGGCGGGTAGGTACGTTGGTAGACAGGCAGGTAGGAAGGTAGGTCGGTTTTGGGTAAGTATGTAGGTGGGTGGGTGAGTTGGTGGGCTGGTGGCTGGTTGGCTGTTGGGTGGGCGGGCTTTCCGGTAGGTAGGTAGGTAGGTAGGTAGGTGTGGGATTGTAGGTGAGATTTGGACAAATAGGTAGGTAGATAGTTATGTACGTAGTTAGGTACCTAGGTAGGTAGGCAGGTAGGTATATGTGATGAAACTTCTCACAATTTAAAGCATCATAAGACGACAAGTTAAAGAACACAAGTTTTCAAAACTGATTTCAAAAACTTGAAAATATCCTGCCTGCAGTAGTAATGTACGGTTTTAGGTAGGTAGGTAGGTACCCACCCACCCTTTTCAACCTATAGTAGTCGCAGATAAGATTGACTTGGCGGAGCTATTCAGGTGTTGTCAATATGTGTCAAATTCGCTGAGTCCACCAGAAGATTCGGTAGAGTGCCTTTCGCACGCTTTCTGCAAGCGGACGAAATGGTCATATACGCCGCAGCTATGCTTGTGTTACAGTTGAATTCACACAATCGGGTGACTTGGTTTACCTTTTAGTTAATGGAATATTCCTAAGGCAGGTACAAACGATAGCTCCGCCTTGTCAATCTTAATCTTATCTGCGGCTACTATACCTATCCACCTAACTACCGATATTCTTACCTACCTACCTATCTACAAACCTATCCGCTATACCTACCTACTTACCAACCTACCTTCCTACAATCCCAAATATTAACCCACACAACCTACCTACATACCTACACACGTGTCCACCTCATACCTTTCTTGGTGGATAACTACCTACATACCTACCTTCCTATCTACCTCCCTATTTACCCACCTACAAACCCCTGCATGCCTGCCTGTCTGCCCGCCCACCCTATCTACTGGCCCACGCCCATCGGGGCTTCGCGAAATAGATGGACTGCATGGTGCGTCCATGCAGAGCTGAAACCGACCGCACACGAGTACTGGTAAACCGCTTGGAAGATCTAAGGCTGCCCAGACAAAGTGCTCCGAGTCGGACCAATCATGCTTATAAATCCTTTGGGCGACAGGGCTTGAGATGTCATTTCATCTCACGGTCGGGTAACAGTGCCACAAAATTGGAAGCAACGTCTCCAAAATGTCCTATAAAGTGTTTACGGGGTCATTAAACCTCAAATCAAACGTACCTACCTACCTACCTACCTACCTACCTACCTACCTACCTACCTACCTACCTACCTACCTACCTACCTACCTACCTACCTACCTACCTACCTACCTAACTACCTACAATCCTAACTACCTACCCACCCACCCACCCCAAACACCTATCTACATACAAAAAATGACCTTCCTACCTACCTACCTATCTACCTACCAATCTACCTACCTACCTACCTGCCTACCTACCCACCTATATAATTACCTACCTACAGTAGTAGTATGCTGTTATAGGCAGGCATACAGGGTAGGGCAGGCAAGGCAGAACGGGAAGGCAAGGCAGACCGGGCACGCAGAACGGGCACACAGGCCAGGCAGACAGAACGGGCACGCAGGCAGAACGGGCAAGCAGAACGGGAAGTCAGGCAGAACGGGTAGGCAGGCATGCAGAACGGGCAGGAAGGCAGCAGAACGGGAAGGCAGACAGGCAGGCAGAACGGGCAGACAGGCAGGCAGAGCGGGCTGGCAGGCAGGTAGAACATGTAGGCAGGCCGGCAGACAGAACGGGCTGACAGGTAGGCAGAAGGCGGAATGGGCAGGCAGGTAGGCAGGCAGTCAGGCAGACAGAACGGGCAGTTAGTTAGGCAGACAGGCAGAACGCGCAGGCAGGCAGAACGGGCAGGCATGCAGGCAGGTAGACAGGCAGAACGGGCTGGCAGGCAGGCAGGCAGGCAGAACGGGCGGGCAGGCAGACAGAGCGAACAGGCAAGTAGGCAAGCAGAACTGGCAGGCAGGCAGGCGGCAGAATTGGCTGGTAGGCAGACAGAACGGGCAGGTAGGCGGCAGGCAGAACGTCCAGGCAGACCAGGCAGGCATAACGCGCAGGCAGACAGGCAGAACTGGCAGGCAGGCAGAACGTGCATGCATGCAGGCAGACAGAGGTAGATAGGTAGGTAGGTAGTTATGTACGTAGTTAGATACGTATGTAGGTGATATGTAGACATGCAGACAGGTAGGTAGGGGAGGTTCGGTGTGTTTTGTGTAGATAGGTGCGTGAGTGTGTACCTGCCTGCCTGCCTGCCTGGAGTAGTAATGTTCCGTTTCAGGTAGGTAGGTACCCACCCACTCTATTCAACCTACCTATATACCTAACTACCGACATTCTTACCTACCTACCCACCCGCCATACCTACCAACTTACCTTCCTACAATCCAAAATATTAACCCCCACAACCTACCTACATACCTACGTGTCCACCCACCTGCCTTTCCAGGTAGGTAACTACCTACATACCTACCTTCCTATCTACCTCCCTATTTACCTACCTACTAACCCCTGCATGCCTGCTTGTCTGTCCGCCCGCCCTACCTACCGGTCCCCGCCCATCGGGGCTTGACGAGATAGATGGGCTGCATGATGCATGATGCTTCCACGCAGAGCTGAAACCGACTGCACACGAGTACTGGTACACCGTTTGGAAGATCTAAGACTGCCAAGGCAAAGTATTAGAATCAGAATTGTTACTGGTGGCACGTCAAATGACATTCATACACCAGGACCTGTGATATGGGAAGTTAGTCCCTAGCTCTAACCAAAGAGATAAACTTAGTTACACGGTCACAGCACCTTCAGCTGTCGAAATAATCGAATCGGGATGGACATTCCAGTCTCTAATGGTTCGGGGGAAGAACTATTCTTCTACCTACCTACCTAAAACCTACCTACCTACTTACCTACATACCTACATACCTACATACATACAGTAGTAGTGTACGGGTAGAAGTGCTGCGAGTCGGACTATCTATGCTTATAAATCCTTTGGGCGACAGGGCTTGAGATGTCATTTCATCTCAATGTCGTGTAAAAGTCCCACAAACTTGGAAGCAATGTCCAAAATGTTATATAAAGTGTTGACGGGGTCAAATCAAACCTATCTACCTACCTACATACATACCTTTCTACCTACATATCTACCAACATACATACCTACCTACCTGACTGCCTGCCTGCTACCAACCTACCTACCTACTTACCTACATACTTACATACATACAGTAGTCATGTACGGTTTTAGGTAGGTAGGTAGTCAGATAGGTAGGTAAGTAGACAGGCAGACAGGCAGGCAGACAGGTAGGCAGGTAGGTAGACAGGTTGGTAGGGAGGTCTTTAGGGAAGGTAGGCAGGCAGGTAAGTAGGTTGGTAGGTTCAGAAGGTAAGTAGGTAGGCAGGCAGGTAGACAGGCTAGTCGGTAGGTGAGCAGGGAGGTAATTAGTAAGGTAAGCAGGTAGGTAGGTATGAAGTTAGGTAGGTAGGAAGGTCGGTGGGTGGTCGGGTTGGTGGGTGGGTGGGCTTGCAGGCGGGCAGGCGGACCTGACGGGTGGGTAGGTAGGTAGGTATTGGAGGGTAGGTGGGTTATGTGTATCCTACCCTACCGACCCCTACTCTACGCTACCCTACCCACCCCTACCCTACCCACCCCACCCCTACCCTACCCCACCCCACCCCACCCCACCCATCCCCACCCCACCCCTACCCAACCAACCGCTTAGAGGATCTAAATACGTTCTAGAAAGGGTTATCCTTTGGAAGCAAGGAATACACTATAAAACTGGAAAACAAGGAGTGTACAGTTTTCTGAAACAAACTAGTTTCGGATAATTAGGCCTCATCAGTGACCCTTAAAAAATTTCAAAATTTCTCAATGAAATCAATGATCCCAACGGACAAGAAAATATAAACTACACTATGGTGTAGGACAGGAAGACTTTGTACGGCCGCCACACGTTCCCGGACAACAGCTTTAGTGACGTTAAATATGTTCTAGAAAGGGTTATCCTTTGGAAGCAAGGAATACACTACAAAACTGGAAAACTTAGAGTGTACAGGTTTTCTGGGCCAGACTAGCTAGTTTCGGTCAATTAGGTCTCATCAGTGACCCTCAAATATTTTCAAAATTTCACAATGGAATCAATGATCCCAAAGGACAAGAAAATATTAACTACACTATGGTGTAGGGCAGGGAGATATTTACGGCCGCCACACATTCCCAGACACCAGCTGTAGTGACGTTATATATGTTATAGAAAGGGTTATCCTTTGGAAGCAAGGAATACACTACAACGCTGGAAAAAATGGAGTGTACAGGTTTTCTGGGCAAGACTAGCTAGTTTCGGTCAGTTAGGCCCAATCAGTGACCCTCAGATATTTTCAAAATTTTACGATGGAATCAATGGTCCCAAAGGACAAGAAAATATAAACTACAATATGGTGTAGTGCAGGGAGACCTTTTACGGCCGCCACACATTCCCAGACACCAGATGTAGTGACGTTAAATATGTTCTAGAAAGGGTTATTCTTTGGATGCAAGGAATGCACTACAAAGCTGAAAAACATGGAGTGTACAGGTTTTCTGGGATAGACTCGCTAGTTTCGGCCATTAGGCCTCAGCAGTGACCCTCAAATATTCTCAAAATTTCACAATGGACTCAATGACCCCAAGGACAAGAAAATATAAACTACACTATGGTAAACCTGCCCATGCAAAGCGGTGCGAGTCCATGACTATAAACCCTGTTGGTGTCTTTGGGCGACAGGGCTTGAGAAGTGAGGAGTTAGAAATTAGATGTTAGACTGTTAGAATGATAGAAATGTCTTGTGCTAACAGGTATACTCAGTACATGTAATAGAACCCCGTCCATTGGGGCTTGGGGAATAGATTGGGCTCCATGGTGCTTCCACGAAGAGCTGAAACCGACCGCACTTGAGTACTCATACAGCGCTTAGGAGTGGCAAAGTGGTGCGAGTCGGGCCGTTTATGCATATAAACCCTATTGGTTTCATTGGGCTGCAGGGCTTGAGATGTAATGTCATCTCAATGTCGGAAAAAATCCACAAAATTGGAAGCAATGTCTCCAAAATTACCTAAATAGTGATGACGGGGACGTTAAACCTCAAATCGAACAATCAAGTCTTGGAGACAGACGTGGGACTCTTGGTCTTACGGTATATAGAGTATCTTTCATGAGTGTTCATGCCTTTCATAAAAAGAGTATCTTAGAGCCATGTAGCCTACTTCTGCGCATCTACGAAATCTGCGCACTAGGATAAAATTTAGTCATTGAAGTCCGACGTGAAGATAACAGTAACAGCAGCATTACTGCTACTACTACCAGCAGTAGCAGTAACTCTAATTCAGTCCTTTAAATAAATCTTGTTTCATTGCGCGCATCTTTTATGAAATGAGCACCCACTTTATATACCGTGAGACCAAAATACCATTTCACATCGCAATGGTCCGAGCCTGGCTCGGGTCACTTGTGAGACGCCATGTTCTGCAAAGGAATGTCAGGTGGTGTTTACCCACCTTCTGAATAAACTTTCGGCTCAATATACGTGAAATAATCCTGAAAGGGTCGCTAAACCAAAGCAAAACCAAGAGACAATTGATGGATAATAACATCTATGTGTAAAGCTATTACTTGTACTCGGTATCGCTTGACTACGTCACGCTATTAACCTTCCCGGCATGCTTATGCATCTAAATGATTTTTTTGTGAATCTAAATGTGTTTTTAAAATTAAACCATGTTTATGCATTAAAATGAGTTTATATCATTTAAATGATTTTTGTGAATCTAAATGTGTTTTAAAAATAAAACCGCGTTTAGGCATTTGAATCATTTTATATCATTTAAATATAAAATTAAACTGAAATTATTTTTCGCAATTTAAATAAATATATAGCATTTAAAATAAAAAGTTTTTACATCTAAAACAAAAAAATATTGCACCTACATAAAGATTTTGCATTCAAATACTTCAATATCGCATTTAAATGTATTTTATGCATATAAATTTTGTTTATTGAATTTTGCAACATATCCCACGCCATAGTTATCTTGGTAGAACCAATGTGCGGTACATACATTGTTAGAAGTATATGTAGGTTTATACGAGGACTGTTCAAATATGAATGCAACTAAGCACATAAAAATGAGTCCGTGATAGATATCGATGAAAAATTTATTTTGTCCCCTCAAAGTATTCCCCTTTAACAGATATACAAACTTTGTCTTCTGATCCAATCATTGAATGCATTTTGGTAGTCTTTACGAGGTATACTATGAAGGCACTGGACTATTTCAGAACCGAGGTGTTTGCGCTGTACAAATTTTCGACCAGAAATGTATTTTTTCAGCCACGGGAACAAAAAAAAAAAGTCACACGGGGCAAGGTCATGGGAATACGGGGGTGAGGGAGTTCAAAAACCTTTTCCTGCTTCAGATAGTCTTGCACAATGAACGCCTTGTGCGATGACGCATTGTCATGTAGCAATCTGACATTGTCCAAACCAGTTGCGGGTCTTCTTTCTTTGAAATATTTCAATTTTCGAAGAACTTTATTCTTGTAAAACTTTGCATTTACAGATTTGCCTTTAGGCACAGCAACCTGAATAGCAGGGCCCCGATTTGAAAAGAATATGGCATACATTACCTTCTTGACGCTCATGGTCCGCTTTGCAATGCATGGTCTTTTGCAATACTTTGTTGCCCATATTTTGTTCTGAATCTTTCGTTTTGGCTCAAAAAAGTGAACCCATGTCTCGTCACCTGTGACGACTTTAGCGAAAGACCGTGCATTGTAATTTGGAAACTTTTTAAGCAGCTTCATGGCGCACTGAACGCTTGTCTTTTCCTGCTCATCTGTCAACAGATGGGGAATCCATCTAGCACAGATCTTTCTCATTTTCAAATCCCGTTTCAGAATTGTATGAGCTGCTCCTGATGAGATGCCAACCATCCATGATTTGTAGTTCCAGTCCGCCCTTCGGATAAAATAAAACTGCAGTGTCCGAACATGCTCAACTGGCATCATTACTTTTTACTTTTCATGGACGAATTAATCTCTCTCTCTCTCTCTCTCTCTCTCTCTCTCTCTCTCTCTCTCTCTCTCTCTCTCTCTCTCTCTCTCTCTCTCTCTCTCTCTCTCTCTCTCTCTCTCTCTCTCTCTCTCTCCCTCTCTCTCCCTCTCCCTCTCCAGGACAATGCGCAAACTTGTCAAAAATGTGAAAGTGATCCCTGGCGAGGAAGTAACCCTGCAACATCAGCTTCTTGTACGCGAGATGAGGACTGATGTACCGTCTAAAACAAAGCATAAATTCACCCCCACCCCGCCGACTTAAGTTTGGAAGCTTACAGACCCTCAGACGAGAAATCATTTCCATGTAAGCGGTCTGCAGGTGTAACTGTTGCTGCCATTGAGGATATATGGAACAACAGACCTGATCAAGACAACTGAGGTGTATGGTACAACTCGGCCCCACCCATGCCACCATTCGTCGTCATACCTGGTGGTGGAATGAACACGTTGATAAGGGTATTGCGGTCAAGCGGCAAGCTTTTAAGGCATGGAATACTGGTAAAAGCATTTAGGGCATCACATAATGCGGCAAAACGCATTTCCAGACGTGCGGCCATGCTGGTCAAGAAGCTGACAAGGAGATCTACAAGAATATTGATCCTAAGTCTTCAGAAGTGTACCGCATTGCCAAACGGTTGATATGAGAGAACGCTGGTGTTGTAGCTGACACACCAGTAAAGAATGATGCAGGGCAGACTCAAAGAAGAAGGCCTAGTTAGAGCACTACTAAAGGCTAGTCGATGTTGAATTTGACTGGGACCAGGACCACCTGTCTGATGAACCACCAGTGAAAGGGCCACCCATCCCAATCACTCTTGATATGGCTAAGAAAGCTGTCTCTCAGATCAAGACCGGCAAAGCACCGGGCCCATCAGGCACAGTGGTGGAGATGGTACCAGCAGCCGGCGATGCGGGCGCCTCGTAATTCGTGACGTAGCAGCTGCAATCATCCGTGATGGCAAGGTACCGTCCGTCTCTACGACGACAAGGGGTGTATTAGACAGGGGCAACTACTGTGGTCTCAAGCTGACAGAGCAGGTCATGAAAGTTCTGGAGAGGATTGTGGATGGCCTCATCAGACAGTTGGTGTCGATCGACGATTCCCAGTTTGGCTTCGTCCCAGGCAGAGGCACAACAGACGCAATCTTTGTTGTCAGACAGCTGCAAGAGAAGTATCTGGCCGCCAACTAGAGACTCTACATGGCTTTCGTTGACCTGGAGAAGGCGTTTGATAGAGTGCCTCGAGAGGTCTTCTGGTGTGCACCGAGTAAACTTGGAGTGGACGAGTGGATTGTGCGACTGTCCAAGGGATGTGTGCTAATGCAAGGAGCCTTGTCCGTGTTGGTGACAGTTACATTCAAGAGTTCTAAGTGAATGTCGGTGTTCATCAAGGCTCCGTACTCAGCCCTCTGCTTTTCATCATTGTGCTTGAAGCTTTATCACGCGAGTTCCCTTTCTGGAGGCACCTGGGAAAACCTCTATGCCGATGACCTTGTTATCATAGCTGCATCACTCGAGGAATGTGTTAGGAGGCTCTTAACTTGGAAAGAAACTATGGAGAAGAAAGGGCTAAGAGTATACGCAGGAGAGACGAAACTCATTATCTGTGGTACTGGCCTAACCTCCTGCAGAGCTCGGGCGAGTTCCCATGCGCCGTATGTCGCACAGGTGTGGGCACTAACAGTATTTTTGCAATGGTTGCAAGCTTTGGGTGCACAAGAAATGCAGTCGACTGAAGCGCTTAAAGGAAGATCCTGATTACAGGTGTACACGGTGCCAGGGAACTGCACATCCCTTAGACGGCAGACCACAAAAGGAAGTCCATGACGGAGGTGGTAGCCTTCTTTTGCTACTTAGGAGACATGCTCTCTGCAGCCAGTGGCTGTGATCTTTCGACCAGATCACGTGTGGAAACAGCCTGGAAGAAGTTCAAGGAGCTGTTACCAGTTCTCTCTTCCCGCCACCTCTCGTGGCCGTGTGTTCAGCTCTTGTGTGCGGAGCGCAATGCTTGAGGATCTGGACCTCATCCTGAAGGAGTGAAGGCTCCGCTGGTATTGACACGTGGAGCGTTCCAAGAGTCAGTCAAGGCAGCCTTTGACATAGGTCACTTATATTAATCTGCAATACCGTTACACATTGATTCTAACAAGAGTTGCTTACATGATCTATCAATGTAACTGTATTTTCTTGCAGTTCAGTAAGAGAAAAGGATTTGTCTGTCACATTTTTATTGACAGCAATTAAAAGTTATTCCATAGACACTTTGTGAAAAAAGTAAGATTGGTTCTGATTATTTTGGATATAATATTAAAAGATCATTTGACGGATATTATAAGGGCGCATAAGGAAAACAGTGGACTCGGTACCATTGGCGGATTTGTATGGAAAGTTGTGTTTCAAATTTGCCAGCATGTACATTGTGCTGTGCCCTGGTTTCGGAGAGAAGCAATACAATATGCTAACTTAAAAGATGTAGCATTTTAGTCACAAAAATAAATATATAGCTGTCCGCAAGATATCGTTTTATTATGTTGCTTATAATACTTTCTCTCTCTCTCTCTCTCTCTCTCTCTCTCTCTCTCTCTCTCTCTCTCTCTCTCTCTCTCTCTCTCTCTCTCTCTCTCTCTCTCTCTCTCTCTCTCTCTTCGTGTTTTCTGCATACAATATCCTATGGCCAGGGACCACGTTTGGGACTGTTCAAAAGTGGTCTTAAAGACCACTTTTGAACAGTCCCAAAGGTGGTCTTGATATAGGAATTTTACTGTAAGAAGATATGAAGATGAGATTTTATAAACTTAACTCTGTCGTACAGAACATTTTGTTTTAATTTTAAAGTACTTATTAGGCCATAATTGTTGACTATTAGAGTTATGTATGACTAACAGCGGGCTCATCTTCATATAAA
>OY757010.1:208174218-208199264 GCA_963580285.1 Lucinisca nassula | reverse complement strand
AGTGGGCATCAGCTCTCGCATACTCGACCTGTAACAATACATTGACATTATGATAATAAGGAGAATGATACCGCAATCGGGTATATTACCCAAAAAGTGTTAATAATATAGTTTCGCCAGAAAGACTTTTGCTCACTGGCAAACAGTGTAAACCCTTTTGTGACTAATTGTTGGTGTTCAAATATTTAAGTGTAAAAATGGTAACTCTTTCAGATATATTTTTTCCTCCCCAAAGGCTTAACATATTTGAACACTTTCGTGAGAAAAGCATCTTTTCAGAATTTCAACTAACTTTGTATTTCATACAAAGTTGCCTGCTCAGCCTCACAGACTAGCTAGAGTTTGAAATTTTACCCAAGCAAAGAAACTAAAAGTGCGATCAAACTACAAACATGTGCAGGATGATCCGCATCTTTGTTATTCCCGAATGTAAACAAGAGCACCGCATGCGGGTGCCAACGCTCGGCTGCAAAAATTCTAAGTCGAAAAAGGGGCATAACTGTGCCAAAAATATTTTGAGGGTTACCTCACCTATTGGTATGAGTTTCCCTTTTCATAATGGACAACTAGTCCGAGTGTCAAGTAAATATGTTCAGTAATGACAGAGATATTACAAAATGTCCAAGTTTTTGCACGACAATGCAGACGACGACGCCAGAGCTATGACAATACCTCGTTTTCTTCTAAAACAGCCGAGGTAAAGAAGGTTTTCTTATGACATTGTTCATTTTTGTCTTGAAATATACTGTAAAAATCCTTGTGGACCTGCTGTAATTCTACTAATTTTAACAAATTTGTTTCAAGATCCTGCAATGAGTCCAAAAGCTGCGAACACAATGGCAAACAGTGTAGACCCTTATCATTTTCAGGAGCAGTCTGATCTGGGTCTGCACTGTTTGCTTAGGCCTATCTGTCCAATACTTAGGATCATTATGGTAGCCATTGAGATGGCTACAAATTTCCACAATATAAGCTACAGCTCTTGCCCTACATCAAAAATATAAGAGCAACAGGATTTAGCTCCCCTGCCAGAAGGTGGTCTACTCTTTACAGAACTGGTTCTTTTCTGGAAGAGTAAACCCCTTTTTCAGTGGGGTCCAGCTTAGGGGAAAGTAAACTGTATTTCATAAGTTTTTTTTTTTTACAAAGTAGTTATGGTCGTAGTACCAAAGCCATAATCCAAACTCGCAAAACAGAATATTTAGACCAAGAGACATAGACTTTAGAAGAAAGTGGTTAAACAGGCATCCACAGATAGTAAGCATTGCTTGGTAAGCTAGTTTTGACAACCATGCATATCGGCCTGAACAAAGGAAATTTTGAAAGAAGCGTATTTCCAGGCTCCTAGCTTGTCATTGGCAAAAACATCAGAAATAATTCTGGAAACTGCCACATTGTAGGGATTGACCTCCAAAGAACTTTTCAAGTGTTGCTACCAGTTTGGTGTTTTGATACCCCTGGCTCAACAACCTTGTGGTTAGCACTTTCCCACACTCCATTTAGTCCTGATAATTTTAAAAGGCTCTTCTGGCATAAGGGATTAACTGTGAAATGTAAACGCTGCATGCTGATGCAGAAGGGATATTATTACTAAGGAATGGTAAGTAAACAATGGGAAAGTTGAAGGCATCATGTTTATTGTATAGCCTAGTTGCAAGCTTTCGATTGACAATGTAGATATAACAATCCAAATCTGAGGAGGAGACTGCAGTATCTGTTGTTTCCTTTTGTTTCAAATAACTCCATTGTAAAACCGTCTAAATACTGGGTTGTAAATACTGCCACTGTAAACTGGTTCTTTTCATCCTTTGGGACCTAAATTCTTGCTTTATGTTGTGTGTTTGAAGATAACTGCCATTCAATGAAAAAAAAATTGTTTATCTAAAATCTGAGAAAGTCATGGCTTTTCACAATTCAATGTTACCATTATGCAAACACGCCTATACAAATACATTGCCACCTTTATCGCCGAAAAAATTAAAATTTTAAGATGAAAAATTGTGATATTTTTCTTATTTCTGCTCAAAATATAGATTGTGGGCACTCGTTAGAACCGCCTCATCGAGGCGGTTCTAATGAGTACCCACAATCTATATTTTGAGTGGGTACTCATTAGAACCACCTCATCGAGGCAGTTCTAATGAGTACCCACAATCTATATTTTGATACCCCCAGAAACCCCAGTTTTACTATATAAAAGTGGGGTTAAAGGGGGTCAAAATTATATAGGCCTGTTTTCGTGATGCACCCGGTAATGTACAACAGCTAATTTGCAAAAATTGTTGATCCAGTTGTGTTGACCAATAGGGGGGAGGGATACACCATCAGGGGAGGCAAAGTCAGCAAGAAGTATTTTTTTTTCCCATGACAATAAGGATCAACTCTTAAAGGAAAGAATTTGCTCCTGATGCTCCTCAGGAGCAAATTCTTTCCTTTAAGAGTTGATCCCTTTTTCCGTGAGACAAGAGTTTATAAAAAAAGAGAACAGGAAGTCCCAAAAGTGGTCTCCCTTTGAAAAATGGTGGATAAATCTACAAGATGTATCCATTTCCCTTTAACTAAACACAGTTGAACTTGATAGCTTGAATACCTCTTTGACCATGAAAAATTGTTTGAGTTAGGGATAAATCCGGCTACCGAGTGTTAATCATAGCACCATGTCATCTGGCCCCCGCCCATAGGGGCTTGAAGAAATAAATGGGCTGCATGATACTTCCACGCAGAGCTGAATCCAACCCGCACACTAGTACTGGTAAACCGCTTAGAGGATCTAAGCCTGTCCAGGAACTGCGGTGCGAGGCTGACCGTCCATGCTAATAAACCCTATTGGTTTCATTGGGCTACAGGGCTTGAGATGTCATTTCTTCTCAATGTGGGGTAAAAGCCCCACAAGATACAAGATACAAGAATTTTATTGCGAATTTTCGGCCCATGTAGGAGCACATAAAGAGGCATATTATAATAATGGATAAACCAAGTAGACAATCAAGGAAAGAATTCCAAACGACAGAGGCATGAAACAAAAAAAAAAACAAAAAAAAAAACTGGAATACCCAGTGAAACAAATTGGAAGCAACGTCTCCAAAATGACCTTTACAGTGTTGACGGGGACGTTAAACCGCAAATCAACCAACCAAAGCACCATGTCAAAAGGCATACAATAGAAATCCTAAAAATTCGGTCATCTTTAGGTCCTCCTGTAATTCTCCTAAAATTTTAACTAATTTGTTTCCCAATCTACTAAGGAGTCTGAAAAGTACAGACTGGGTGGCAAACAGTGTAGACCCTGATCAGACTGCTCCTGTAGTCTGATCTGGATCTGCACTGTTTGATTAGGCCTGATGTCCCAATACTTAGGATCATTATAGTAATGGGGATGACCTAGGGATGTCTATTTAATTTTCTATAAAATTATGCTGTGTATTTAATAGAATCGCCTCAAATAGTAGTTTCTTATGAATACCCACATTTTTTTCCAAGATAGAATCAGAAAAAAATATGGATGTCTGGAACTTTGGAAAGATTTGTCTAGGAACTCAAGTGCCAGTTCAGATAAGCCAGTGTAAGTAAGCCATCAGTGTTTGAATTATTAAAGTTTTACTATACACTGTGGTCAGAAGGCATCATTCTAACATGCTGATCAAAATAATTCTGTCATTATTAAATATTTTGACAGGGAATGAATGGATTGTGTTGGGAGTGTAATGACACTTATCAGTTACCCCCACTATATATTGCATTGTAACGCATTGTTCAGATAAAGATACGCTATCTCAGGACAAGAGAGCTTTATTACGTCAACGTGACATTGCACTTTTACGAATGAACCGGACTACTGGAAAAGTGACAAAAATGTTATTGTTACTGGGAAAAATGGAAAAATCACCTGAAAAAAAAATATCATTGGAAAATATGGTCAGCTGATACTAAATATATCGACCGCTAGAATGCTGGGATGCACTGAGGATCATCAAAAACTGATCGTAAATTGTTAATTTAAGAGTGTAGAGGGAGATAAACTGATAAATATAGAATACCAGATTCGTGCCATTTGATATCAAGTTGATCAGGCTTGGATTCGAGATACATGTAGAATCGCTCGGCAAGCCTCGCGATTCTACAAGCGTTCTCGAAGCCTTGCCTGATCAACTTGATATCAAAAGACACGAACCTGGTATTCTCTATTTCTATCCTTGTGGGTCATTTAGTGTCATCACCCCAGAGAAAAGGAGAAGAGACCATAGAGATGAAAGTGAAGGACAGGGGTGAAAAAGGAAAATGAATGGAAGTGTAGAAACTGAGACTATAAGAATCTTATATGGGTGTGAGGGGTGGATGGAAAAATCCGTCCCGAGGGTCACTGTCCGGCATCACGAGGCTTGCCTCGTGATGCCGGACAGTGATCCCGAGGGACAGATTTTTCTATCCACCCCTCACGCCCATATTGGATTCTTTTTCTTGCATACCTTCCATTTCTTAGGGCGGATTTTTAATGCTGCTGTCACTTCCGTTACCGACGTCCGCCATTTTGTGATGACACGCATGACGACGACGCGCATGAGGTTGTAATCAAGCAGTGCATTTATCAAACACGCGATTATATTCGATTTGTGGTCAGAACACCAGGGTCAGAACATAAATTTCTATCCCAGGGTAAAATCATGGATTTCCTTGTCTGGTGTGCAAGAAATTCCCAGTCCACCCTTACCTGCTGATAGGACAGCAGGCCTTGCCCACCTGTAAGCCAATATCTGTTGGACATCCTAGTGAAGCAAGATACACGACACTTCACTTCACCAAACAACTCCCTGGGAATGGATAGAGCCAAGATCTAGGAGTAAATGACATCAGAGAGAGAGAATCCTACCTGTCTGTGTTTCCTCCAGCTACAGTAGTACTGTAACTGATCAAAACATTTCTGCATCAAAGTCAGTCTGTAAGAAAACAAAACATACTGGAGGCTCAAATAAGGACAAAATTAACCTTATCCAACAGGATAAATTAATTTAGCCACACCCATCTGTGACTATCAGCCAATCAAACTACTTGATATAATACATTTGTTCAATTCACAAACTGCATGGCAAACAGTGTAGATCCTAATCGGATAGTTTCTTCAGAAGCTATCTGATCTGGAGCTCAACTGTTTGCAAAGGTAGGGGTTGTCGTGTTCAGCAGGATAAGGGTTAAGCAAGGATGATTTAGGGAATGTGGATGTTTTCTAATTACACCATACAAGAGGGCCCACAGGGCCCTGGTTCGCTCACCTGTGTGACACTGTCTCGAGTACATTCTATTTTAGCTATGGTTGCCATCTTGTTCATCAGCAGAGTGCTTTTAGCTTATTTGGTAGGGAGTGACCTAGGCAACATTCCTGTTAAGTTTGAATCAAATTGTCCTTAGCGTTTAGGAGGGGTTCACGTTTGAATCAGATTTTAAATATTTTTCTATTTTTAGCTCCGGTGGCCATTTTTTCTTCAGAGCGGGATTGTTTTAGCCTTTTTGGTAGAGGGTCATCTAAGCAACATTACTTCAAAGTTTGAATGAAATTGGCCCAAGGGTACAGAAGGAATTATCGTTTGAAGAATTTTTTATTCTTAGCTCTGGAAGCCATCTTGTTCATTGGAGTGGAATGAGTATTAACTATTTTGGTAGGGAGTCACCTAGGCAACATTCCCGTGAAGTTTTAAATCCAATTGGCCCAAAGGTTAAGAAGGAGTTTGCATTTGAAGCAAATTTACAATGTTTTCTATTTTTAGCTCCTGTGACCATTTGTTAATCGTTATGCTATTTTCCTAGAGAGTCATCTACACAACATTCCAATGAAGTTTAGAAGCCTTCATGGTGAAGTGGTCATGCTACTTGCCTTGTAAACCAGGGTAGCAGGATCGAAGCCAGGCTTCTCCAGACTTTCAGATTGGTCTTTAAACAGAGGTCCCATAACTGTATGACCTTAGCTGTTGGTGAGACTTCAAACTCAAACACTCACTCCTATGAAGGAACCTTTATGCCAAATATGAAGGCTGTATCTTAAATGCTCCAAACGTTATGACAAAGTAGGTCAAAGGTCAAGGTCATGGCTCAAAAGTTTTGAATGGTTGAGAAAACCTTGTCACAAGGAACATACATGCCAAATATGAAGGCTCTATCTCATATGGTTCAAAAGTTATGATAAAGTAGGTCACAGGTCAACATCACAGGTCAAATCTTTATATGAGTGGGAAGCCCTTGTCACAAGGAACCTACATGCTAAATGTGAAGGCTCTATCTCAAACAGTTCAAAAGTTATGACAAAATAACCTACTGATCTACTTTTTGATTTGACATGACCCATATTCGAACTTAACTGAGATATTGTCCAAATGATCATTCTGAGCAAGTTTTATGATGATTTGACTAAAACTGTGGCCTCTTAGAGTGTTCAAAACGTTTTTTCTATGATTTGACCTGCTGACCTACATTTTGACCCGACATGACCCATATTCAAACCTGACCCAGATATTGTCAAGATGATCATTCTGAGCAAGTTTGATGATGATCAGACCAAAACTGGGGTCTCCAGTGTGTCCACAAGGTTTTTCAACAATCTGACCTACTGACCTACTTACTGGCCAGATATGACCCATATTCGAAATTAATTGAGATATTGTCAAATGATCATCTTTAGCAAGTTTGATGATGATCACACCAAAACTGCGGCCTCTAGTGTGTTTAGAGGGTTTTTCTATGATTTTATCTACTGACATACTTTTTGGACCGACATGACCCATTTTAAACTTGACTCAGATATTGTCAAGATGATCTTTCTGGGCATGTTTGATGATGATAGGACCTAATCTGTGACCTCTAGTGTGTTCACAAGGTTTTTATATGATTTGACCTACTGACCTACTTTTTGACCTGAAATTACCCATATTCGAACTTGACCAAGAAATTGTCAAGACTATCGTTCTGAGCAAGTTTGATGATGATTGGACCAAAACTGTGGCCTCTAGTGTATTCTCAAGGTTTTTCTCTGATTTGACCTACTGACCTACTTTCTGACCCGCCATGACCCATATTCGAAAGTGACTAAGATATTATCAAGATGATCAATCTGAGCAAGTTTGATGATGATCGGACCAGAAATGTGGCCTCTAGTGTGTACACAAGGTATTTCTCTGATTTGGACTACTGACCTACTTTTTGAACCGACATGACCCATATTCAAACTTGAATCAGATATTGTCAAATGATCATTCTGGGCAAGTTTGATGATGATTGGACCAAAACTGTGGCCTCTAGTGTGTTCACAAGGTTTTTCTGTGATTTGACCTACTGACCTACTTTTTGAACCGACATGACCCATATTCGAATCCAAGATATTATCAAGATGATCATTCTGAGCAAGTTGGATGATGATTGGACATAAATTGTGGCCTCTATTGTCTTCAGAAGGTTTTTCTATGATTTGACCTACTGACCTACTTTTTGACTCGACAACACCCATATTCGAACTTGACTGAGATATTGTCAAGATGATCATTCTGGGCTAGTTTGATGATGATCGGACCAAAACTGTGGCCTCTAGTGTCTTCACAAGGTTTTTTTTCTGATTTGACCTACTGACCTACTTTTTGACCCAACATGACCCATATTCGACTTTGACCGAAATATTTTGTGGTGGTACAAAATGTGTGCAAGTTTAGTTAAAATCAAATGATAAATGAAACAGCTATCATGCAGACAAGACCAAAAAAGGCAATTTTTGCCCTTTCAGGGGCCGTAACTCTGCAACACATGATGGGATATGGCTGGTTCAAGAAAGGAACCCAGATCTCCTGGTGGTACAAGTTGTGTGCAAGTCTGGTTAAAACCAAATTATAAATGAAGATGCTATTGTGCAGACAAGACCAAAAAAGGCAATTTTTGCCGTTTCAGGGGCCGTTACTCCTTAACACATGATGGGATATGGCTGGTTCAAGAAAGGAACCTAGATCGCATGGTGGTACAAGTTGTGTGCAAGTCTGGTTAAAATCAAATCATAAATGAAGATGCTATCATGCGGACAAGACCAAAATAAGCAATTTTTGCCCTTTCAGGGGCAGTAACTCCGTAACACATGATGGGATATGGCCTGTTCAAGAAAAGAACCCAGACCTCATGGTGGTACAAGCTGTGTGCAAGTCTGGTTAAAATCAGATCATAAATGAAGATGCTATCGTGCGGACAAGACCAAAATAGTTGGATGATGATTGGACATAAATTGTGGCCTCTATTGTCTTCAGAAGGTTTTTCTATGATTTGACCTACTGACCTACTTTTTGACTCGACAACACCCATATTCGAACTTGACTGAGATATTGTCAAGATGATCATTCTGGGCTAGTTTGATGATGATCGGACCAAAACTGTGGCCTCTAGTGTCTTCACAAGGTTTTTTTTCTGATTTGACCTACTGACCTACTTTTTGACCCAACATGACCCATATTCGACTTTGACCAAGATATTTTGTGGTGGTACAAAATGTGTGCAAGTTTAGTTAAAATCAAATGATAAATGAAACAGCTATCATGCAGACAAGACCAAAAAAGGCAATTTTTGCCCTTTCAGGGGCCGTAACTCTGCAACACATGACGGGATATGGCTGGTTCAAGAAAGGAACCCAGATCTCATGGTGGTACAAGTTGTGTGCAAGTCTGGTTAAAATCAAATCATAAATTAAGATGCTATCATGCGGACAAGACCAAAATAGGCAATTTTTGCCCTTTCAGGGGCCGTAACTCTGTAACACATGATGGGATATGGCTGGTTCAAGAAAGGAACCCAGATCTCCTGGTGGTACAAGTTATGTGCAAGTCTGGTTAAAACCAAATTATAAATGAAGATGCTATTGTGCAGACAAGACCAAAAAAGGCAATTTTTGCCGTTTCAGGGGTCGTAACTCCTTAACACATGATGGGATATGGCTGGTTCAAGAAAGGAACCTAGATCGCATGGTGGTACAAGTTGTGTGTAAGTCTGGTTAAAATCAAATCATAAATGAAGATGCTATCGTGCGGACAAGACCAAAATAAGCAATTTTTGCCCTTTCAGGGGCAGTAACTCCGTAACACATGATGGGATATGGCCGGTTCAAGAAAGGAACCCAGACCTCATGGTGGTACAAGTTGTGTGCAAGTCTGGTTAAAATCAGATCATAAATGAAGATGCTATCGTGAGGACAAGACCAAAATAGGCAATTTTTGCCATTTCAGGGGCCGTAACTCTGTAACACATGATGGGATATGGCTGGTTCAAGAAAGGAACCTAGACCTCATGGTGGTACAAGTTGTGTGCAAGTCTGGTTAAAATCAAATCATAAATGAAGATGTTATCGTGCGGACAAGAAATTGTTTACGCACGCACGGACGCACGCACGGACGACGGACAAAATGTGATCACAAAAGCTCACCTTGTCACTACGTGACAGGTGAGCTAAAAAGTGTATGTTGTGGGTACTGAACTTTTTGAAGCCATTCCTTCAGGAGCAGTCTGATCTGGGTCTACACTGTTTGCTTAGGCCAATTTGTCCCAATACTTTGATCATTATGGTAAAAAGTGTGGCTATAAAATACCATAACCTGGAATTTCTCTATCTTTAGCTATAGTCACATACACAATAGCAGAGGGGAAGCTTCTAGGGTACAGTATGTTGGTAACTTTGGGTTGATTGATAAACAGTAAACCAAACAATTCATGTGAAAATGATTATTTTTAAGAAATGTTTCATACTGAACATATAAATTTCCTTCACTGTCTGTTTTCATGATTAATAATGTATGTTGCTAGAAGGCCCGTTGCGAAATATTGATGGCGATGCAGCCTGAGTGAATTAACCCATTGTATACTAGTGGACTCTTACATTACTATATTGTGAACAAGTCCATTTGTCATATAAGGGGTGTCAGGCTATTTTTCCTTTTAATTCTATTTTTGACAGAAAATTCTGTTGGCAAATAGTGCAGGCCCAGATCAGATGCCGCATTCTGCGGCATCTGATCTGGGCCTGCACTGTTTGCCAAGGTATCCCTTTAGGGGTTTCCCACATGCATTGAATTAATATTCTCATCTGTCCAATAACAATGTGTTAATCATTGCCATAACAAGTCCCTTTAAAGAACAACAAGCTAATTTGATATGGCATGCTTACTCAGCACCCTTCAAATTTTTCTGCTAGGGGACATTGAATCTGATCAGGTTTTACACCAATCACGTCACCCAAAGAATTTGCTTCACACTGCATATATTCTGATAAAATGCATATTTCATTACTATAACACATCCAAGTGATATATTCCACTGTTTTATTCTCCAACAAGATAATTTTTCTGATGAAAATTTGTGTTATTTTTTCTTATTTATACTCAAAACATAGGCTATGCATGCTCATTAGAATGCCTCATTGTGGCAGTTCAAACTACCACCAACAACCTATGTCTTAGGACAGAAATATGACAAAAAATGTATACCTCTGTAAACTCCAGTTTTCTCTATACACAGTGGGGTTTATAGGGGTGTTGATTAAACAGACTTGCTAACGTGATGTTGAGGCCAAAATCAATTGCAATGATGCAATTTATATAAGCTATATAACACAAAAATTCCACCGAAAGCTATGTCACGCCTATGGGGGTGCAACGTCACTGAACCATCAAATGTAGGTCAAGGTCAAACATGGATGCCTGCATAAAAGTTGTTACTCCTGCATGCAAGCTTTTACCAAGTATCATCAATGAAGCACTTTAAAGGCATTTATTCCTGTAAGGTAGGACACACCATGTGGTCATAATTGTTTTATTGCCCCCTGTAATATACTCTCTGTAGCAGATCAAAGACAGCCCCTAATATGGTGATTAGTAGCTCTTGTTCAATCCCTGACTGAGGCACTTAAGGGGAAAATCAATATGGTACACTCTAGTCAACACTTAGTAAACTATTGATTTTTCCCCAAGAGGCCTCCTACCTGCTGAGGACAGGGGTCTTCTCTTCAGTCAGCACTGAGGGCTATATAATATTATGCAATGCAATGATGGTCCTCAATAAACGAGAGTAAATGCCTTTAAGATAGGCTGGTCCCAATAATTCACAAAGTCAGTGAACTATGAAATGTAGGTCAAGGTGAGATATGGATGCTTGCATTGAAGTGGCTATTCCTAAATGCAAGCTTGTATGAAGCTCTCTTATAGTTCTTGAGAAATGGACCCTTACATTAGGGTGGAAGTTAGGGTGATTGCAATAATTCACAAAGTCAGAGAAGCATGAAATATTGGTCAAGGTCAGATATGGATGCTTGTATTGAAGTTGCTATTCCTAGATGCAAACATGTACCAAGTATCATTAATGAAGCTCTTATAGTTCTCGAGAAATGGACTCGTACATAAGGGTGGAAGTTAGGGTGGTCGCAATAATTCACGAAGTCAGTGAACCATGAAATGTAGGTCAAGGTCAGTTATGGATGCTTGAATTGAAGTTGCTATTCCTAGATGCAAGCTTGAACCAAGTAACATCAATGAAGCTCTTATAGTTCTTGAGAAATGGACTCTTACATTAGGGTGGAAGTTAGGGTGGTCGCTATAATTCACAATGTCAGTGAACCATGAAATGTAGGTCAAGGTCAGATATGGATGCTTGCATTGAAGTTGCTATTCCTGGATGCAAGCTTGTACCAAGTATCATTAATGAAGCTCTTACAGTTCTTGAGAAATGAACTCTTACATTAGGGTGAAAGTTAGGGTTTCTTATAAATATCCACAATCTATCCCTATCGTTGCAACAGAAGTAAGAAAATGATCAAACACATTCATCAGAAAAAAAAAATTGTGCTATGGAAGAATGCATTATGTCTGACAGCTGTGCTATGTTAACCCTTATCCTGCTGGATATTTTAATTAGCCACAGCCATTTCTATCAGCCAATCATGTTACATGATATAATGTTTTTGTTCAAATTCACAAACTGAATAATTGTGTAGATCCTGATCAGATGGCTTCCTGGTCTGGATCTACACTGTTTGCAAAGGTGGGGTTGTTGTGAACAGCAGGATAAGAATTAATGTTAGATGCACAGACTTTTTTGTGGGTTTTATTGTGCTCTTGTTCTTTTATTCTTGCTTTCTTTTGCCTACCTGTAGTGTTTTCTTTTGCTTACATGTTATGCTTTTTTTTGCTTACATATTGTGCTTTCTTTTGCCTACCTGCAGTGTTTTCTTTTGCCTACCTGTAACATTTTCTTTTGCCTACCTGTAGTGTTTTCTTTTGCCTACCTGTAATGTTTTCTTTTGCCTACCTGCAGTGTTTTCTTTTGCCTACCTGTAACATTTTCTTTTGCCTACCTGTAACATTTTCTTTTGCCTACCTGTAGTGTTTTCTTTTGCCTACCTGTAATGTTTTCTTTTGCCTACCTGCAGTGTTTTCTTTTGCCTACCTGTAACATTTTCTTTCGCCTACCTGTAGTGTTTTCTTGCCCTCCTTGTTTCTGAAATGATTTTCAATTCTTCATTATCTTCACATCTAGACAACCAGTGGTTCCAAGCTTGGAGCATCAGCTGTAATACAAAAACAATATGGGTAGTGTAATAAATATTACAGGCTATTACACCTTGAGGTAATGTTAAGCTAAACAAGAGCACCGCATGGGGGTGCGAACGCTCGGCTGCAAAAAATTCTAAGTCGAAAAAGGGGCATAACTGTGCCAAAAATATGTTGAGGGTTATCTCACCTATTGGTATGAGTTCCCCTTTTCATAATGAACAACTAATCCCAGTTTCAAGTAAATATGTTCAGTAATGACAGAGATAATACAAAATGTCCAAGTTTTTGAAAAAATTCTAAGTCGAAAAAGGGGCATAACTGTGCCAAAAATATGTTGATGGTTACCTCACCTATTGGTATGAGTTCCCCTTTTCATAATGAACAACTAGTCCCAGTTTCAAGTAAATGTGTTCAGTAATGACAGAGATATTACAAAATGTCCAAGTTTTTGCACGACGACGCAGACAACGCCAGAGCTATGACAATACCTGGTCGTTTTCTCGAAAACAGCTGAGCTAAAAATGTATACAGAAGTCCAGATAAGGAGTGGGAATAATTTTTCTGATTTATGAATAAAACCTATGCTGTGGGCACTTGCTAGAAGCACCTCAGAAAATGTATTTTGTGGTTACTTACTGGAATTGTCTCTGAGAAAAATCAGAAACATTATCCTACAATTATCCACATTACCCATCCTTCCTAGAGTATACCGTAGTGATCCCAAGTATTGGGAGAGACATGCCTAACCTAGATCACACTGCTCCTGAAGGATCTACACTGTTTGCCATTCCATCTCTATTATTTAGACTCCTTGCTCTATCGCGATACATACTTGTTAAAATTTTAGGAGGATTACACCAAATCCTCAAGAGGTCTGATTTTTACAATACTCACAGTACCAGTAACTTCTTAAATTCTTTCTGGTCAAATATAAACATGTTCTGTTCTAATTTGTCACCTACAATCATTACGTATAAGAGGAAAATAGCAAAAGACATATGCCAACATTTTATTGTTTAGGAATACCGTATTTACCGTATGTATTGGGACACCTTAAAATAATAATTTTTTTTACTGGCCGAATACTTCCGAAAATACCTTTCTAAAATTAGCACCGTGTCCGAATACTTCCGAAAATTCACCGACATAAAAAATGATTGACGGTTCAGACATTGTTTTTACTCTCCAACCATAACATGGCCGAACTGGAGCCATTGGAAATCTTATATGGCCGAATCACGTTTAGAATCTAAATATTTCTCTTATTTCACAATTACATAAGTCTACTATCGGTATTCTCATACAAATTGCCCTAATTGCTTTTGTTTACAAATGGCGACCGCTATTGCAGCCACGTGGTCGGAAAATGACGTCATGCGGTTTCCGTTTACACAATACACATAAATGCAGTCAAGGACGTATTGCACACCTGTTTTAGGTGATTGATTGTAAATGATAGTATTTTTTAAATAAAGAAATTGTTTTGAAAAAAAAACAACAAAAAAAACAAAAACAAAAAACATTCCTTTAATCTCAAACCACAGCGTGTCGAACTAGGGTCATTAAAAATCTTATATGGCCGAACCGAGTTCTAAAGAATATAAATACAATCAATCGGGACTATTAAGAATGTAAATACATAATATTCCACAACTACACAAGTCCAGGGCATAAGCTACAAGGCGACATAAGCGACTTCTTCGCCCTGTCGGCGCTCACTTCGCCGATTTCCGCCGCTGGGGCGACAAAACTTCGCCGTGAAATTTCATGTTTTTTTTTTTTTCAACTGTCTTCCTCGTGTCAACAGTAAAGGTATAAGTCATAATCCTTTGATTTAACTAGCTGATTTGTCATAGGTCACAGTTGGTCACACAGAATAAACAATTTGCACATGATAACTGCCACTTTTAATCCTTTGATGTATTGGCTACTTGGTGTCTGTGTAGAGTCATTAATCTCAGTTGATTGCACAAAATTGACACTGCAGTAAGTGACAATTAAGATTAGGTAAGATTATGTCATTTACAGCGTTTTCTATCCAGGTAGCTCGAGCCGAGACTATGTTAAGGACTTTCATATTTTTTACACAACTGTTTTTTTTTTTTGCTCGAGCCT
This sequence comes from Lucinisca nassula, assembly GCA_963580285.1. Taxonomy (NCBI): domain Eukaryota; kingdom Metazoa; phylum Mollusca; class Bivalvia; order Lucinida; family Lucinidae; genus Lucinisca; species Lucinisca nassula. The sequence continues at coordinate 208,184,598 of OY757010.1, read as the reverse complement.
ATTTTACGGTAGGCAGAGACTATGTTAAAGACTTTTCATATTCTTACACAACTGTTTTTTTTCCTTCTTTTTCCTTCTTATAGATTAAGTAATGGCTTTTAAAAACATTTGTACAGAAATTTCATGTTAGTGAAATCTATAATTATTATGCATTTACTTTGAATATCTTATTTATAACTGACTACCAATAAACCTCTTTATAACAATATTCATTATATCAAGGTTTGGATAAAACAAAAGTGACTGCTTCTCTCTTTTTTACTTCATAATATTTGGGTCACTTTTATCTAAATATATTTAAGTTTACAGAAGAGCTAATTACACGAACGTCATCTGGCATCCAGCCGCACTCACTTCTCCCTAGATCCAGCAAACTTCTCCCTATTTTCCCAAGAGGGAGAAGTCACTTCTCCCTAATTTTGGGGGCTAGCTTGGGCCCTGAAGTCTTCTATATTCTGAAACAAATCTCTTTGTTTACAAATGACGACCAATATTGAAGCCACGTGGTCGGAAAATAAATCATTCATGGGTGTACCACATACGTGTTTTATGTTATTGGTTTCAATGGAGCTTTTTTTTTAAATAAAAATATCATTTTGAACGGGTAAAAAAGAAACAGTATTTTTTTTTTTCGAAAGCTAAACACTTAACAGATGTGGATCGAGAAATGCACCTTGCGAAAAATCAATTTTATATTCAAATATCGGTTCTATAGTTAGCCATAAATTAATGACTTGTGTAAACAAATCAGCGTCTGTCCTGCATTGATTGACCTGATTTTCTCACATATTTGCCGGCTTATTGATAATGCCTGAGGCGTGTGTTCACAGTTTATTACCGGTAGTGGAATAATCCATTTGAATAGTAGAACGTAATCAATTTCGTTGTGACACTTCAAAATTTTTTCACTAATAAACAATTCCATTAGCATGTGTATTTAAAACCTATAAAATATTAGCCTTTATATATATATATACACTGCAACCTCGTTATAACGCGGGTGGTGGGGTCCAACAACCCCAACCGCGTTAGTGGTGATCACCGCGTTATAAATTTGGGGGCACCGACAAACGTCATATCGTTGTGGAGCAATGTGTACCCCACCCACCAACAGTATGAAATATCAAAATGTTAATTTCAGTGTATTAGTTGTTGAATAAAAGCACCGCAGACACTGCATAATACCCCGCCACTGCTAAGCAATGTAACTTATTTGAAAATATATCAAGGCTAAATAATTAGAAAGGGGATAGCAGAGATATGATCCGCAAGTGTAATGTCTTAATGTGAGTGGATGAAGTTGTTAGAAGATGTAAGAAGCATATGTAGTGGTCCTTGGTCACAATATGTACCCTTTAGTCCTCTATATATCTGTAAAGTTTAAATCCAAATATTTCATATAGTAAGGGAACTAGAGGCCAAAAACTATTTTTCAGATACTGAAAAAGGGACAGACAGACAGATGGACAGACATACAAATGGATGGACAGACAGACAGACAGACAGCAGAGGGTGTAGAAGTTTTATCCATATATTTCAAATAATAAATGAACTATAGGCCAACATCCCTTTTCTTATATATTTCAAGGGCAGATAACTCAATTGCTGGGAAAGCCAGAGTCATGTTCCTTTGCCACAGTATGTAACATTTAATCTACTACATATCTATGAAGTTTCAGCAAGATATTGTAAATAATAAAGGAACTACAGTCTAAAATGCATTTAAATACTTCAAGGGCAGATAACTCAAGAACTGGTATAGCCCGAGTAGTGGTCCTTGGCCACGATATGAACCATTAAGTCCTCTATATATCTGTGAAGTTTCATCGAGATATTCCATATAGTAAGGGAACTAGAGGCCAAAAACCATTTTTCAGATATTCAAAGGCAGATAACTCAATCGCTGGGAAAGCCAGAGTCATGTTCCTTTGCCACAGTATATAACAATTCATCTACTACATATCTATGAAGTTTCAGCAAGATATTGTAAATGATAAACGAACTACAGTCTAAAATGCATTTTTTAAATACGTCAAGGGCAGATAACTCAAGAACTGGAACAGCCAGAGTAGCAGTCCTTGGCCACAATATGAACCGTTTAGTCCTCTATATATCTGTGAAGTTTCATCCAGATATTCCATATAGTAAGGGAATTGGAGGCCAAAAACCATTTTTCAGATACTGAAAAGGGCATTAACTCTGCTAAAAATTAACGGATTTTGCCCATTAACAATCCCAAACCACTCATTCCCGATACCAATATGTATGCATAATTTGAACAAAATCCGTGAAAAAATACTCAAGTTATCGATCGGAAACGAAGTGCGGACGGACGGACGGACGGACGCTCTTACAGATGGACACTTGTTGGGTACCGCCATGTTAAATTCCCATTCAAAAATACCCAACAAGCAACAAAGTACCCAACAGGCTACTGGCTACTTATCTTGGACAACAACGGAATAAACAGCAAGTACCCAACTTGTGTCTACCCAACATGTGCCCACGGATGCGCTCGGAGAGACATACGGACGGACGGACACCGGAGGGTATAACATAATACCCCGCCACTATCGTGTGGCGGGGTATGAAAAAGAAAGATCAATAAAAAGTGTTCTAATATTACTGGTTGTTTATCTTTTTAATCCCATTTATTTTCCTTGTCAGACATATACTGACCGGAAATAGAAACTATACATTTTTAAATTGTCTCGCCTGACGAAACAAGAAGATAATTCAGTTAAACATTACAGATTAAGGATTTGACTAACTACTGACATGAATCCTGTAATTTTTTAAAGAAAATCTGGTGTTCAAAATAAAAGTTTTTGGGGAAAATGTAAAAAAGTGCATTTTGCATAAAATCTGTTTGTAATCGAATTTTGACATAAACCTTTTTGCGTATAGGTAATAAGTTCAAAGCAAGGGATAAAAAAATAACATAACCTCTAAAAATTATCAAGAAACAAACATTTTATTGGAATCCCAAAAACTGCTTTTTTTCAGCGAAATTTTCAAAATAATGTTTCAAGTCAAAAGTCGACCCAGACAAAGCCTTCAATCGTTTTAGCATCTTCAGCTGTGTCTTTAATATTGATTAAAACAAAAACCGCAATCAGAGATGCTATACTTTTTGCTCACTTCCGGTGGTTTGGTCCAATATTTAAAGACCGATAACATTTCACCCATTGTGAAAATTTTCATGTTGTAAACAATATTCGAAACGTTAGATGATGAGTAATAACTGATAAAAATGGGAATCACATTCGCGACACAAAATGTTTGACTCAATGGAAACTTGAACAGCAAGATTTGGACCCTTGCTTTGAACCTGTGGCTTTACCCGTTAAATCGTAGCTATCAATAAACATTTCATTCTATAATTCAGACATGCTACTGATGATAATTTATATAATTAGAATTCAAATTTCATTAAAGTATTTTGCCCGTGACAATCTAAAAATGAGTGTATAGTTTCTATTTCTGGTGAGTATATGAATCATAATCCCCTATTCACCGTAAGTGTGTAACGGTCCATATGAATGACACTGCTAATGTGTATTATTGGTTTTTTTATCTGCACTATTGTGTATTGGAGATTTGGCCGTGACATTTAGTGCACAGACTTACTTTCAAGGTTAAGCAATGACAGGTCACAAAAAACACAGGTAAGGTGACCGCTGGGCAATTTTTTTTTTTTTTTTTTTATCATTTTTCGCGCCAAAACAGCAATGCAGACGCTGTTTTCATCTGTGCATCTGCATGTGGTAAATCCGTGGAGCCGTTTGTTGGGGGGAAATCATTATAACGCTGTTGGTCTGTCGCTCCATTTTTTTGCTTTTGTCCGCCAGTTTTGAAAATGGTCATTTTTTCCCCATTTTTCCGCCGAACTCGGCAGTCAAAATACCATCAGCCAAGACAATGCCTGTATTCTCGCTTATTTACTCAAGTTGTCAATGCTATTAAACTGTGAATACTCGCCTATGGCTTATTGATAAGACGGCAATTAACTGTGTGGTAAGGTGTGAAAACTAGGTAACCAAGGTATTTGTACCAGTTTGTCTCAATTAATCCCTTTGTAGTTGTCACTTGCAGACGCTAAACAGGTAGATTTAGTGCAGTGGACCGTTAATCCACTTGATTTACTGAAATTATTACCGCTTTTTTTTTCACAGGTTTGAAACCAATACACAATAGTTTTTACCATGTTTTTTTGCCTTAAATTATGAAAAAAAAAACAGGAGCCATGGAACACCCGCGTTATACTGATTTCCGCGCTTAAACGATCAGCGATATAACGAGGTTGCAGTGTATATAGGTATGGCAGCTAGTACACTGAAGAAGTCATACCTTGTTTTTGTCGTTTTTATCCCAATCTGTATCTGTATAAAAACGACAAAAACAAGGTATGACTTCTTCAATGTACTAGCTGCCATACCTGCACTGAAAATGGTTCAGCCCATAATGGTTGTTGGTAAATTAAAGACGGTAAATCATAAAAATATGGATACCTTGTAAAAAGAAAAAAAATATTTAGACAGAAGGCAGAATTGTGTCCGAAAACTTACGAAAATTTTGAGCGCGAATTTTCGGGGGTGTCCGAAAATATACGGTACATTAAATTAGCTAGTTTTACTGATTCTACATGGTGTCCTAAAACATACGGTGTCCGAACACATACGGTAAATACGGTAGTATAATTTTCATACTCAGCTGTGTTAAAATAGAAAAGGAGCAGTCTCTATAAGGCCATTTTCATGGCCACAACCGATTTCCTTTAAACTTTGTAGGTTCAAATTGGTACATATTGGCTGTCTAATGGTGAATTTTTAGACTCTTTGGTTCACTGGTTTTTAATGTATACACTATTAAAGTGGGTGGGGTAATGTAACCCCATCAAGGGTATACCAACAAAAATGCTATTATTTTTGTTCAAAGTGCATGACTGGAGGCGATGTTTGTCGTATGCTTACTACCCTTTTAGGCATAACAGGCGGTGATAACAGTCGAATAAATACCAAACAAGAGAAGAGTTTATACGCGCTTGTACGTTGTACCCAAATATTAGTAATTTTTATTCCCCAACTTTACGAAAAACCACAACACCTTTACAGTTTTCAACTTATTTCAAAGATCTTCCATAAATATAATGTTTATGTAATAGTCATTCTAGGTATATGTCAGAATTATTGTTAATCATAAAACTAAATGAGTTACCTGCCGCTGAAATTGGATTTTACCCATTTTTTTAAAAAATCAGAGTGCATTTATCGGTTTGTAGTACTCACAACTTCATTTGGAAGTGATTAAACTGATTCCATGAAAATATAATTAAATAGATGTGGACAAAGAAGTCATTTGATTTAATAGTGCATGCTAGCAAGCACATGAGCACAGCATCCCACGGTACAAGCACTCCTTCACCAACAGTACCATCCAGTGATTGGGTTCAGTCCTTGTGGGCTAAACACATTGCAAAACGAGCAAACAATTCTTACATAGTCGCCAATATATGGTATTTTACTATTGGATATTTTGTTACTAAGGCCTTCCACTTTGTAATTCTACCATTAGCTGATTCGACAACCTATCTCACTTTGTACCTAGCCTTGAATCATTCCCCTCTTCAGTCGTATATTGCTTCTGAGATTTGGTTAGGAAGTGAAGCATATGAGAATTGATTTCATAACCCTTTAGTATTTCTCTAACATCCCTGAATCATACATCAACTTTTGCAAATGTCCTATGTGAATAGCATCCCTGAAGCCACTGTCTACAACGAGAACATCCACTCTTCTACATATATATTCAGAAGAGTGGAAACTACTCATTTCAGAGAAGATCTTATTCCGTACATAAAGGACAGCCTTTGCTGAAACCTATGATGCTTGTGGCCACTGATGGTTACATTTTGACTGTGATGGGACCATATCTTGCAGATGGGAAATACACAGATGCTAAGATTACCGAACACATGTTAAAGACTAATGCAGTAAATATTACTGACTGGTTTGAAGAAGATGATGTTCTCGTTGTAGACAGCGGCTTCAGGGATGCTATAGATATACTAAAGGAATTTGGAATCAATTCTCATATGCCTTACTTTCTAAACAAATCTCAGAAGCAACATACGACTGAAGAGGGGAATGAGTAAAGGCTAGTTACAAAGGACAGATGGGTTGTCGAATCAGCTAATGGGAGAATTAAAAAGTGGAAAGCCCTTAGCAACACAATGCCCAATAGTCAAATACCATATGTTGGCGACTATGTAAGGATTGTTTGCTCATTGTGCAATGCATTTAGACCACCTTTGGTAACAAGCAAAGATTCAGGCAAAGTAATTGCTAGAAGAATGATGGCCCTAACAAAAACTCCAAATAAGCTGCAGGATAAGGTTGTAACAAGAATTCAGCCGAAGGCTATGTCGCGCCTGTGGGGGGTGCAAAGTCATCGAACCATGATATGTAGGTCAAGGTCAAACATAGATGCTTGCTCAAAAGATCCCATTCTTAAATGCAAGCTTGTACTAGAAGTATCATTAATGAAGCTCTAATAATTCTTGAGAAATGAACTTAACCATTACGGTGAACGCTAAGGTGGTCACAATATTTTACAAAGTCAGTGAACCATGAAATTTAGGTCAAGGTCAAAAATGGATGCTTGCATTTAAGTTGCCATCCCCAGATTCAAGTTTGCACCAAATGTCATTAATGAAGCTCTTATAAATCTTGAGAAATAAACTTGACCATTAGGGTGAACGCTGGGGTGGTCGCAATATTTTACAAAGTCAGTGAAGTTGAGTGAACCATGAAATATAGAGGTCAAGGTTAAATATGGATGCTTGAATTTAAGTTACCATCCCCAGATACAAGTTTGTACCAAGTATCATTAATAAAGCTCTTATAGTTCTTGAGAAATAAACTTGACCATTAGGGCGAAAGCTAGGGTGGTCGCAATGTTTTACAAAGTCAGTGAACCATGAAATGCAGGTCAAGGTCAAATATGGATGTTTGCATGTAAGTTGTCATCCCCAGATACAAGTTTGTACCAAGTATCATTAATGAAGCTCTTATAGTTCTTTAGAAATAAACTTGACCATTAGGGTGGTCGCAAATGTTGACGCCTTGACAGACGGACGAATGAACGGACGGACGGACGGAAAACCGCGTGCCTATATCGCGCCATGCTAATAGCAGGTGCGACAAAAAAATGGCTGTGATAAAAAAAGGGTTATTTGGAAAAAGATCGATGATGAGAAACTTGAGAATTTCCCAGAGATGACTGTGGATGAACTCAGGGATTTGAAACTGGGTATTTACAAGCTGAAACAAGCCAAATCCTACACAGATGAACATTTTTACGACAATGGATCATATGAGATAATGGCACACAAAGAAGAAGATGGTGTTCTCAAAGCACAGATACGTTCTCGCCACACGTCTAATAAAACATATAACATGTGGGTTGAATATACACAAGGACTGAACCCAATCACTGGATGGTATTGTGGGTGCAGAAGTGGAGCTCGTACCGTGGGATGTTGCGCATGTGGGGCTTCTGTTCTCTGGTATTTGGGATATTACCGGAACAAAACAGAAAATAGTGAAGCAAAACCAAGCCGGGAACATATTGATTTTGTTTATGATGCTGCTGTTAACACATGGAGTACATCTAGCGATTCAGAGGAAGATCAGTAAATTAACAAATTCTTAAACATGTCGTGAGACCATACAGGCTTCTATTTAAGCACAGTATCAGTCTAGAATGAGGTTCCACAACATGAGCAAAGCCTGCTTTGGTGGTCAAAAATGTTTGACAGTTGACAAATGTTCCATTTGCACCTGGAAATTATGAGTTCATAAATACCCCCCCCCCCCCCGCCAAAAAAAAAAGAAATACTAGCATGCACTATTAAATGACTTCCTTGTCCACATCTATTTAATTATATTTGCATGGAATCGGTTTATTCACTTTCAAATGAAGTTGTGAGTACTACAAACGGATAAATGCACTCCGATTTAAAAAAAATGGGTAAAATCCAATTTCAGGGGCAGGTAACTCATTAAGTTTTATGACTAACAATAATTTTGACATATACCTAGAATGACTATAACATCAACATTATATTTATGAAAGATCTTTGAAATAAGCTGAAAACTGTAAAGGTGTTGTGGTTTTTCGTAAAGTTGGGGAATAAAAATTACTGATATTTGGGTACAACTTACAAGCGCGTATAAACTCTTCTCTTGTTTGATATTTATTAGACTGTTATCACCGCCTGTTATGCCAAAAAGGGTAGTAAGCATACGGCAAACATCGCCTCCAGTCATGCACTTTGAACAAAAATAATAGCATTTTTGTTGGTATACCCTTGATGGGGTGACATTACCCCACCCACTTTAATAGTGTATACAGCAAAAACCAGTGGACCAAAGAGTCTAAAAATTCACCATTAGACAGTCAATATGTACCAATTTGAAGCTACAAAGTTTAAAGGAAATCGGTTGTGGCCACGAAAACAGCCTTATAGAGACTGCTCCTTTACATACCGTATTTACCGTATGTATTGGGACACCTTAAAATAATAATTTTTTTTACTGGCCGAATACTTCCGAAAATACCTTTCTAAAATTAGCACCGTGTCCGAATACTTCCGAAAATTCACCGACATAAAAAATGATTGACGGTTCAGACATTGTTTTTACTCTCCAACCATAACATGGCCGAACTGGAGCCATTGGAAATCTTATATGGCCGAATCACGTTTAGAATCTAAATATTTCTCTTATTTCACAATTACATAAGTCTACTATCGGTATTCTCATACAAATTGCCCTAATTGCTTTTGTTTACAAATGGCGACCGCTATTGCAGCCACGTGGTCGGAAAATGACGTCATGCGGTTTCCGTTTACACAATACACATAAATGCAGTCAAGGACGTATTGCACACCTGTTTTAGGTGATTGATTGTAAATGATAGTATTTTTTAAATAAAGAAATTGTTTTGAAAAAAAAAACAACAAAAAAAACAAAAACAAAAAACATTCCTTTAATCTCAAACCACAGCGTGTCGAACTAGGGTCATTAAAAATCTTATATGGCCGAACCGAGTTCTAAAGAATATAAATACAATCAATCGGGACTATTAAGAATGTAAATACATAATATTCCACAACTACACAAGTCCAGGGCATAAGCTACAAGGCGACATAAGCGACTTCTTCGCCCTGTCGGCGCTCACTTCGCCGATTTCCGCCGCTGGGGCGACAAAACTTCGCCGTGAAATTTCATGTTTTTTTTTTTTTCAACTGTCTTCCTCGTGTCAACAGTAAAGGTATAAGTCATAATCCTTTGATTTAACTAGCTGATTTGTCATAGGTCACAGTTGGTCACACAGAATAAACAATTTGCACATGATAACTGCCACTTTTAATCCTTTGATGTATTGGCTACTTGGTGTCTGTGTAGAGTCATTAATCTCAGTTGATTGCACAAAATTGACACTGCAGTAAGTGACAATTAAGATTAGGTAAGATTATGTCATTTACAGCGTTTTCTATCCAGGTAGCTCGAGCCGAGACTATGTTAAGGACTTTCATATTTTTTACACAACTGTTTTTTTTTTTTGCTCGAGCCTATTTTACGGTAGGCAGAGACTATGTTAAAGACTTTTCATATTCTTACACAACTGTTTTTTTTCCTTCTTTTTCCTTCTTATAGATTAAGTAATGGCTTTTAAAAACATTTGTACAGAAATTTCATGTTAGTGAAATCTATAATTATTATGCATTTACTTTGAATATCTTATTTATAACTGACTACCAATAAACCTCTTTATAACAATATTCATTATATCAAGGTTTGGATAAAACAAAAGTGACTGCTTCTCTCTTTTTTACTTCATAATATTTGGGTCACTTTTATCTAAATATATTTAAGTTTACAGAAGAGCTAATTACACGAACGTCATCTGGCATCCAGCCGCACTCACTTCTCCCTAGATCCAGCAAACTTCTCCCTATTTTCCCAAGAGGGAGAAGTCACTTCTCCCTAATTTTGGGGGCTAGCTTGGGCCCTGAAGTCTTCTATATTCTGAAACAAATCTCTTTGTTTACAAATGACGACCAATATTGAAGCCACGTGGTCGGAAAATAAATCATTCATGGGTGTACCACATACGTGTTTTATGTTATTGGTTTTCAATGGAGCTTTTTTTTTAAATAAAAATATCATTTTGAACGGGTAAAAAAGAAACAGTATTTTTTTTTTTTCGAAAGCTAAACACTTAACAGATGTGGATCGAGAAATGCACCTTGCGAAAAATCAATTTTATATTCAAATATCGGTTCTATAGTTAGCCATAAATTAATGACTTGTG